>JAKVIS010002259.1:0-23062 GCA_033119425.1 Bufotes viridis | reverse complement strand
AGGAACACATTAAGGTAAAAGTAAATTTTCAAAGCATTTTCATGCCGGACAGTTGGAATTTCTGGACCATTAGGTGGTTTGTAATATCTTTCAGTGAGGCAAAAGTAATTGGTGTAAAATGAAATCCGCAATCTCTGGAGATGGCTAGCTGGCTATACCACATTGAAGAGGGCCATTTTTTATATCATGTGCATGCTTTAAAGACATAGACACAGGTTGCTAAATTCTTGTACCTCTCCTGATGGTCCAGAATATGTTTGTTTTGTAGCAGAGGCAAATGTCTTGTATATTGAATTGGTGTAGCTCCTCAAAATTCTTGCTTCTGCACTATTAGCAAGAATAGGTTGCTTCTTGTAGGAAGAATAGGATTGGTGCGCTTATGATATACTAGAAGAGTGCAACTGCAGTGGATTATGAGGATCATGCTATAACATACTCCTTTGGACCTTGGAGGAACACATTAAGGTAAAAGTAAATTCTCAAAGCATTTTCATGCCGGACAGTTGGAATTTCTGGACCATTAGGTGGTTTAATATCTTTCAGTAAGGCAAAAGTAATTGTGTGAAAATGAAATCCGGCAATTCTGGAGATGGCTAGCTGGCTATACCGCATTGAAGAGGGCCATTTTTTATATCATGTGTGCATGCTTTAAAGACATAGACACAGGTTGTTAAATTCTTTGTACTCCTCCTGATGGTCCAGAATATGTTTGTTTTGTGTAGCAGAGGCAAATGTCTTGTATATTGAATTGGTGTAGCTCCTCAAAATTCTTGCTTGCACTATTAGCAAGAATAGGTTGTTTCTTGTAGGAAGAATAGGATTGGTGCGCTTATGATATACAGTACTGGAAGAGTGCAACTGCAGTGGATGACGAGGACCGCGTTGCGAACATACTCCTTTTGGACCTTGGAGGAACACATTAAGGTTAAAGGTACATTTTCAAAGCATTTTCATGCCGGACAGTTGGAATTTCTGGACCATCAGGTGGTTTGATATCTTTCACTGAGGTGAAAGTAATTGGTGTGAAAAATGCACCAATTCTGGAGATGGATAGCTGGCTGCATGGTTTGAAGGCCCACATAAATGTTAAAATCATTTTCCTCACCCTGATGGTCCAGAATTTTTTGTTATGTGTAGCCGAGGCGAATGTCTTCTACTCGATTCGGTGTTGCGCCCAAATTCTTGCTTGCACGGTGAGCAAGAATAGATGGTTTTTTGTAGGAGTCATAGGACCCTGCCATTTGACTTTGCACGAACTGGATGACCCAACTTGGGCTATGTGGAAGACCCTGACAGTGGACTTTAGATCGTGCAAAGGACCCAGTTGCTAGAATTTGGACCAAGTGCAGATCCTCGCCGCTGATTTTTAACCATGTGGAAGACCCCGCCGCTGGATTTTAAACTGCGTGGAGAAGTCAGTCGCTGTATTTTGCACCGCATGGAGCTCCCGCCTCTGGATTTTTGGCCAACTGGAGGACCCCACCGCTGGATTTTCACTAAGTGGTGGATCCACTTTGAATCTGCATTGTGCCCAAATTCTTGCTTGCAATGTGGGCAAGGCTAGGTTGTTTCTTGTAGATAGAAGAGGATTTCAATACTTGTAAAGACAGTATGAGTGGGACTGCAATGCACGAAGAGGACCTAGGCCCAGCTACACACCCATTGGACCTTGGAATGATATACTAAGGTAACTTCTGACACCAATTCCATGCCGGACAGTCGTAATTTCGCACCCTCAGGATGATTGCTATCTATCAGTTAGGTGAAAGTAATTGGTGTGAAAATGCACCAATACCAGAGATGGTAAAGCTAAATCTAGGGGGTTGAAGATTTTGAAAACCATGTGTGCATGCTTTAAAGACATAGACACAGGTTGCTAAATTCTTTGTACTCCTCCTGATGGTCCAGAATATGTTTGTTTTGTGTAGCAGAGGCAAATGTCTTGTATATTGAATTGGTGTAGCTCCTCAAAATTCTTGCTTGCACTATTAGCAAGAATAGGTTGTTTCTTGTAGGAAGAATAGGATTGAGTGCGCTCACGACATACTAGAAGAGTGCAACTGCAGTGGATGACTGAGGACCGCGTTGCGAACATACTCCCTTTGGACCTTGGAGGAACACATTAAGGTAAAAGTAAATTTTCAAAGCATTTTCATGCCGGACAGTTGGAATTTCTGGACCATTAGGTGGTTTAATATCTTTCAGTGAGGCAAAAGTAATTGGTGTGAAAAATGAAATCCGGCAATTCTGGAGATGGCTAGCTGGCTATACCGCATTGAAGAGGGACATTTTTACATCATGTGTGCATGCTTTAAAGACATAGACACAGGTTGCTAAATTCTTTGTACTCCTCCTGATGGTCCAGAATATGTTTGTTTTGTGTAGCAGAGGCAAATGTCTTGTATATTGAATTGGTGTAGCTCCTCAAAATTCTTGCTTGCACTATTAGCAAGAATAGGTTGTTTCTTGTAGGAAGAATAGGATTGGTGCGCTTATGATATACATAGGAAGAGTGCAACTGCAGTGGATGACGAGGACAGCGTTGCTGAACATACTCCCTTTGGACCTTGGAGGAACACATTAAGGTAAAAGTAAATTTTCAAAGCATTTTCATGCCGGACAGTTGGAATTTCTGGACCATCAGGTGGTTTGATATCTTTCACTGAGGTGAAAGTAATTGGTGTGAAAAATGCACCAATTCTGGAGATGGATAGCTGGCTGCATGGTTTGAAGGCCCACATAAATGTTAAAATCATTTTCCTCACCCTGATGGTCCAGAATTTTTTGTTATGTGTAGCGAGGCGAATGTCTTCTACTTCGATTCGATGTTGCGCTCAAATTCTTGCTTGCACGGTGAGCAAGAATAGATGGTTTTTGTAGGAGTCATAGGACCCTGCCATTTGACTTTGCACGAACTGGATGACCCAACTTGGGCTATGTGGAAGACCTGACAGTGGACTTTAGATCGTGCAAAGGACCCAGTTGCTAGAATTTGGACCAAGTGCAGATCCTCGCCGCTGGATTTTTAACCATGTGGAAGACCCGCAGCTGGATTTTAAACTGCGTGGAGAAGTCAGTCGCTGTATTTTGCACCGCATGGAGCTCCCCGCCTCTGGATTTTTGGCCAACTGGAGGACCCCACCGCTGGATTTTTCACTAAGTGGTGGATCCACTTTGAATCTGCATTGTGCCCAAATTCTTGCTTGCAATGTGGGCAAGGCTAGGGTGTTTTCTTGTAGATAGAAGAGGATTTCAATACTTGTAAAGACAGTATGAGTGGGACTGCAATGCACGAAGAGGACCTAGGCCCAGCTACACACCCATTGGACCTTGGAATGATATACTAAGGTAACTTCTGACACCATTTCCATGCCGGACAGTCGTAATTTCGCACCCTCAGGATGATTGGTATCTATCAGTTAGGTGAAAGTAATTGGTGTGAAAAATGCACCAATACCAGAGATGGTAAAGCTAAATCTAGGGGTTGAAGATTTTGAAAACCATGTGTGCATGCTTTAAAGACATAGACACAGGTTGCTAAATTCTTTGTACTCCTCCTGATGGTCCAGAATATGTTTGTTTTGTGTAGCAGAGGCAAATGTCTTGTATATTGAATTGGTGTAGCTCCTCAAAATTCTTGCTTGCACTATTAGCAAGAATAGGTTGTTTCTTGTAGGAAGAATAGGATTGGTGCGCTCACGACATACTAGAAGAGTGCAACTGCAGTGGATGACGAGGACTGCGTTGCGAACATACTCCCTTTGGACCTTGGAGGAACACATTAAGGTAAAAGTAAATTTTCAAAGCATTTTCATGCCGGACAGTTGGAATTTCTGGACCATCAGGTGGTTTGATATCTTTCACTGAGGTGAAAGTAATTGGTGTGAAAAATGCACCAATTCTGGAGATGGATAGCTGGCTGCATGGTTTGAAGGCCCACATAAATGTTAAAATCATTTTCCTCACCCTGATGGTCCAGAATTTTTTGTTATGTGTAGCCGAGGCGAATGTCTTCTACTTCGATTCGGTGTTGCGCCTCAAATTCTTGCTTGCACGGTGAGCAAGAATAGATGTTTTTTGTAGGAGTCATAGGACCCTGCCATTTGACTTTGCACGAACTGGATGACCCAACTTGGGCTATGTGGAAGACCCTGACAGTGGACTTTAGATCGTGCAAAGGACCCAGTTGCTAGAATTTGGACCAAGTGCAGATCCTCGCCGCTGGATTTTTAACCATGTGGAAGACCCCGCCGCTGGATTTTTAAACTGCGTGGAGAAGTCAGTCGCTGTATTTTGCACCGCATGGAGCTCCCCGCCTCTGGATTTTTGGCCAACTGGAGGACCCCACCGCTGGATTTTTCACTAAGTGGTGGATCCACTTTGAATCTGCATTGTGCCCAAATTCTTGCTTGCAATGTGGGCAAGGCTAGGTTGTTTCTTGTAGATAGAAGAGGATTTCAATACTTGTAAAGACAGTATGAGTGGGACTGCAATGCACGAAGAGGACCTAGGCCCAGCTACACACCCATTGGACCTTGGAATGATATACTAAGGTAACTTCTGACACCAATTCCATGCCGGACAGTCGTAATTTCGCACCCTCAGGATGATTGCTATCTATCAGTTAGGTGAAAGTAATTGGTGTGAAAAATGCACCAATACCAGAGATGGTAAAGCTAAATCTAGGGGGTTGAAGATTTTTGAAAACCATGTGTGCATGCTTTAAAGACATAGACACAGGTTGCTAAATTCTTTGTACTCCTCCTGATGGTCCAGAATATGTTTGTTTTGTGTAGCAGAGGCAAATGTCTTGTATATTGAATTGGTGTAGCTCCTCAAAATTCTTGCTTGCACTATTAGCAAGAATAGGTTGTTTCTTGTAGGAAGAATAGGATTGGTGCGCTCACGACATACTAGAAGAGTGCAACTGCAGTGGATGACGAGGACCGCGTTGCGAACATACTCCCTTTGGACCTTGGAGGAACACATTAAGGTAAAAGTAAATTTTCAAAGCATTTTCATGCCGGACAGTTGGAATTTCTGGACCATTAGGTGGTTTAATATCTTTCAGTGAGGCAAAAGTAATTGGTGTGAAAATGAAATCCGGCAATTCTGGAGATGGCTAGCTGGCTATACCGCATTGAAGAGGACATTTTTACATCATGTGTGCATGCTTTAAAGACATAGACACAGGTTGCTAAATTCTTTGTACTCCTCCTGATGGTCCAGAATATGTTTGTTTTGTGTAGCAGAGGCAAATGTCTTGTATATTGAATTGGTGTAGCTCCTCAAAATTCTTGCTTGCACTATTAGCAAGAATAGGTTGTTTCTTGTAGGAAGAATAGGATTGGTGCGCTTATGACATACTGGAAGAGTGCAACTGCAGTGGATGACGAGGACCGCGTTGCGAACATACTCCTTTTGGACCTTGGAGGAACACATTAAGGTAAAAGTAAATTTTCAAAGCATTTTCATGCCGGACAGTTGGAATTTCTGGACCATCAGGTGGTTTGATATCTTTCACTGAGGTGAAAGTAATTGGTGTGAAAAATGCACCAATTCTGGAGATGGATAGCTGGCTGCATGGTTTGAAGGCCCACATAAATGTTAAAATCATTTTCCTCACCCTGATGGTCCAGAATTTTTTGTTATGTGTAGCCGAGGCGAATGTCTTCTACTTCGATTCGGTGTTGCGCTCCAAATTCTTGCTTGCACGGTGAGCAAGAATAGATGGTTTTTGTAGGAGTCATAGGACCCTGCCATTTGACTTTGCACGAACTGGATGACCCAACTTGGGCTATGTGGAAGACCCTGACAGTGGACTTTAGATCGTGCAAAGGACCCAGTTGCTAGAATTTGGACCAAGTGCAGATCCTCGCCGCTGGATTTTTAACCATGTGGAAGACCCCGCCGCTGGATTTTTAAACTGCGTGGAGAAGTCAGTCGCTGTATTTTGCACCGCATGGAGCTCCCCGCCTCTGGATTTTTGGCCAACTGGAGGACCCCACCGCTGGATTTTTCACTAAGTGGTGGATCCACTTTGAATCTGCATTGTGCCCAAATTCTTGCTTGCAATGTGGGCAAGGCTAGGTTGTTTCTTGTAGATAGAAGAGGATTTCAATACTTGTAAAGACAGTATGAGTGGGACTGCAATGCACGAAGAGGACCTAGGCCCAGCTACACACCCATTGGACCTTGGAATGATATACTAAGGTAACTTCTGACACCAATTCCATGCCGGACAGTCGTAATTTCGCACCCTCAGGATGATTGCTATCTATCAGTTAGGTGAAAGTAATTGGTGTGAAAAATGCACCAATACCAGAGATGGTAAAGCTAAATCTAGGGGGTTGAAGATTTTTGAAAACCATGTGTGCATGCTTTAAAGACATAGACACAGGTTGCTAAATTCTTTGTACTCCTCCTGATGGTCCAGAATATGTTTGTTTTGTGTAGCAGAGGCAAATGTCTTGTATATTGAATTGGTGTAGCTCCTCAAAATTCTTGCTTGCACTATTAGCAAGAATAGGTTGTTTCTTGTAGGAAGAATAGGATTGGTGCGCTTATGACATACTGGAAGAGTGCAACTGCAGTGGATGACGAGGACCGCGTTGCGAACATACTCCTTTTGGACCTTGGAGGAACACATTAAGGTAAAAGTAAATTTTCAAAGCATTTTCATGCCGGACAGTTGGAATTTCTGGACCATCAGGTGGTTTGATATCTTTCACTGAGGTGAAAGTAATTGGTGTGAAAAATGCACCAATTCTGGAGATGGATAGCTGGCTGCATGGTTTGAAGGCCCACATAAATGTTAAAATCATTTTCCTCACCCTGATGGTCCAGAATTTTTTGTTATGTGTAGCCGAGGCGAATGTCTTCTACTTCGATTCGGTGTTGCGCCCCAAATTCTTGCTTGCACGGTGAGCAAGAATAGATGGTTTTTGTAGGAGTCATAGGACCCTGCCATTTGACTTTGCACGAACTGGATGACCCAACTTGGGCTATGTGGAAGACCCTGACAGTGGACTTTAGATCGTGCAAAGGACCCAGTTGCTAGAATTTGGACCAAGTGCAGATCCTCGCCGCTGGATTTTTAACCATGTGGAAGACCCCGCCGCTGGATTTTAAACTGCGTGGAGAAGTCAGTCGCTGTATTTTGCACCGCATGGAGCTCCCGCCTCTGGATTTTTGGCCAACTGGAGGACCCCACCGCTGGATTTTTCACTAAGTGGTGGATCCACTTTGAATCTGCATTGTGCCCAAATTCTTGCTTGCAATGTGGGCAAGGCTAGGTTGTTTCTTGTAGATAGAAGAGGATTTCAATACTTGTAAAGACAGTATGAGTGGGACTGCAATGCACGAAGAGGACCTAGGCCCAGCTACACACCCATTGGACCTTGGAATGATATACTAAGGTAACTTCTGACACCAATTCCATGCCGGACAGTCGTAATTTCGCACCCTCAGGATGATTGCTATCTATCAGTTAGGTGAAAGTAATTGGTGTGAAAAATGCACCAATACCAGAGATGGTAAAGCTAAATCTAGGGGGTTGAAGATTTTTGAAAACCATGTGTGCATGCTTTAAAGACATAGACACAGGTTGCTAAATTCTTTGTACTCCTCCTGATGGTCCAGAATATGTTTGTTTTGTGTAGCAGAGGCAAATGTCTTGTATATTGAATTGGTGTAGCTCCTCAAAATTCTTGCTTGCACTATTAGCAAGAATAGGTTGTTTCTTGTAGGAAGAATAGGATTGGTGCGCTCATGACATACTGGAAGAGTGCAACTGCAGTGGATGACGAGGACCGCGTTGCGAACATACTCCTTTTGGACCTTGGAGGAACACATTAAGGTAAAAGTAAATTTTCAAAGCATTTTCATGCCGGACAGTTGGAATTTCTGGACCATCAGGTGGTTTGATATCTTTCACTGAGGTGAAAGTAATTGGTGTGAAAAATGCACCAATTCTGGAGATGGATAGCTGGCTGCATGGTTTGAAGGCCCACATAAATGTTAAAATCATTTTCCTCACCCTGATGGTCCAGAATTTTTTGTTATGTGTAGCCGAGGCGAATGTCTTCTACTTCGATTCGGTGTTGCGCCCCAAATTCTTGCTTGCACGGTGAGCAAGAATAGATGGTTTTTGTAGGAGTCATAGGACCCTGCCATTTGACTTTGCACGAACTGGATGACCCAACTTGGGCTATGTGGAAGACCCTGACAGTGGACTTTAGATCGTGCAAAGGACCCAGTTGCTAGAATTTGGACCAAGTGCAGATCCTCGCCGCTGGATTTTTAACCATGTGGAAGACCCCGCCGCTGGATTTTAAACTGCGTGGAGAAGTCAGTCGCTGTATTTTGCACCGCATGGAGCTCCCCGCCTCTGGATTTTTGGCCAACTGGAGGACCCCACCGCTGGATTTTTCACTAAGTGGTGGATCCACTTTGAATCTGCATTGTGCCCAAATTCTTGCTTGCAATGTGGGCAAGGCTAGGTTGTTTCTTGTAGATAGAAGAGGATTTCAATACTTGTAAAGACAGTATGAGTGGGACTGCAATGCACGAAGAGGACCTAGGCCCAGCTACACACCCATTGGACCTTGGAATGATATACTAAGGTAACTTCTGACACCAATTCCATGCCGGACAGTCGTAATTTCGCACCCTCAGGATGATTGCTATCTATCAGTTAGGTGAAAGTAATTGGTGTGAAAAATGCACCAATACCAGAGATGGTAAAGCTAAATCTAGGGGGTTGAAGATTTTTGAAAACCATGTGTGCATGCTTTAAAGACATAGACACAGGTTGCTAAATTCTTTGTACTCCTCCTGATGGTCCAGAATATGTTTGTTTTGTGTAGCAGAGGCAAATGTCTTGTATATTGAATTGGTGTAGCTCCTCAAAATTCTTGCTTGCACTATTAGCAAGAATAGGTTGTTTCTTGTAGGAAGAATAGGATTGGTGCGCTCACGACATACTCAGAAGAGTGCAACTGCAGTGGATGACGAGGACCGCGTTGCGAACATACTCCCTTTGGACCTTGGAGGAACACATTAAGGTAAAAGTAAATTTTCAAAGCATTTTCATGCCGGACAGTTGGAATTTCTGGACCATTAGGTGGTTTAATATCTTTCAGTGAGGCAAAAGTAATTGGTGTGAAAATGAAATCCGGCAATTCTGGAGATGGCTAGCTGGCTATACCGCATTGAAGAGGGAAATTTTTTACATCATGTGTGCATGCTTTAAAGACATAGACACAGGTTGCTAAATTCTTTGTACTCCTCCTGATGGTCCAGAATATGTTTGTTTTGTGTAGCAGAGGCAAATGTCTTGTATATTGAATTGGTGTAGCTCCTCAAAATTCTTGCTTGCACTATTAGCCAGAATAGGTTGTTTCTTGTAGGAAGAATAGGATTGGTGCGCTTATGACATACTGGAAGAGTGCAACTGCAGTGGATGACGAGGACCGCGTTGCGAACATACTCCTTTTGGACCTTGGAGGAACACATTAAGGTAAAAGTAAATTTTCAAAGCATTTTCATGCCGGACAGTTGGAATTTCTGGACCATCAGGTGGTTTGATATCTTTCACTGAGGTGAAAGTAATTGGTGTGAAAAATGCACCAATTCTGGAGATGGATAGCTGGCTGCATGGTTTGAAGGCCCACATAAATGTTAAAATCATTTTCCTCACCCTGATGGTCCAGAATTTTTTTGTTATGTGTAGCCGAGGCGAATGTCTTCTACTTCGATTCGGTGTTGCGCCCCAAATTCTTGCTTGCACGGTGAGCAAGAATAGATGGTTTTTTGTAGGAGTCATAGGACCCTGCCATTTGACTTTGCACGAACTGGATGACCCAACTTGGGCTATGTGGAAGACCCTGACAGTGGACTTTAGATCGTGCAAAGGACCCAGTTGCTAGAATTTGGACCAAGTGCAGATCCTCGCCGCTGGATTTTTAACCATGTGGAAGACCCCGCCGCTGGATTTTAAACTGCGTGGAGAAGTTAGTTGCTGTATTTTGCACCGCATGGTGCTCCCCGCCTCTGGATTTTTGTCCAACTGGAGGACCCCACCGCTGGATTTTTCACTAAGTGGTGGATCCACTTTGAATCTGCATTGTGCCCAAATTCTTGCTTGCAATGTGGGCAAGGCTAGGTTGTTTCTTGTCGATAGAAGAGGATTTTAATACTTGTAAAGACAGTATGAGTTGGACTGCAATGCACGAAGAGGACCTAGGCCCAGCTACACACCCATTGGACCTTGGAATGATATACTAAGGTAACTTCTGACACCAAATCCATGCCGGACAGTCGTAATTTCGCACCCTCAGGATGATTGCTATCTATCAGTTAGGTGAAAGTAATTGGTGTGAAAAATGCACCAATACCAGGGATGGTAAAGCTAAATCTAGGGGGTTGAAGATTTTTGAAAACCATGTGTGCATGCTTTAAAGACATAGACACAGGTTGCTAAATTCTTTGTACTCCTCCTGATGGTCCAGAATATGTTTGTTTTGTGTAGCAGAGGCAAATGTCTTGTATATTGAATTGGTGTAGCTCCTCAAAATTCTTGCTTGCACTATTAGCAAGAATAGGTTGTTTCTTGTAGGAAGAATAGGATTGGTGCGCTTATGATATA
This sequence comes from Bufotes viridis, assembly GCA_033119425.1. Lineage (NCBI taxonomy): Eukaryota > Metazoa > Chordata > Amphibia > Anura > Bufonidae > Bufotes > Bufotes viridis. Next base: position 12,414 of record JAKVIS010002259.1, on the reverse strand, counting down.
CTGGAAGAGTGCAACTGCAGTGGATGACGAGGACCGCGTTGCGAACATACTCTCTTTGGACCTTGGAGGAACACATTAAGGTAAAGTAAATTTTCAAAGCATTTTCATGCCGGACAGTTGGATTTTCTGGACCATCAGGTGGTTTGATATCTTTCACTGAGGTGAAAGTAATTGGTGTGAAAAATGCACCAATTCTGGAGATGGATAGCTGGCTGCATGGTTTGAAGGCCCACATAAATGTTAAAATCATTTTCCTCACCCTGATGGTCCAGAATTTATTTGTTATGTGTAGCCGAGGCGAATGTCTTCTACTCGATTCGGTGTTGCGCCCCAAATTCTTGCTTGCACGGTGAGCAAGAATAGATGGTTTTTTGTAGGAGTCATAGGACCCTGCCATTTGACTTTGCACGAACTGGATGACCCAACTTGGGCTATGTGGAAGACCCTGACAGTGGACTTTAGATCGTGCAAAGGACCCAGTTGCTAGAATTTGGACCAAGTGCAGATCCTCGCCGCTGGATTTTTAACCATGTGGAATACCCCGCCGCTGGATTTTAAACTGCGTGGAGAAGTCAGTCGCTGTATTTTGCACCGCATGAGGCTCCCCGCCTCTGGATTTTTGGCCAACTGGAGGACCCCACCGCTGGATTTTTCACTAAGTGGTGGATCCACTTTGAATCTGCATTGTGCCCAAATTCTTACTTGCAATGTGGGCAAGGCTAGGTTGTTTCTTGTCGATAGAAGAGGATTTCAATACTTGTAAAGACAGTATGAGTTGGACTGCAATGCACGAAGAGGACCTAGGCCCAGCTACACACCCATTGGACCTTGGAATGATATACTAAGGTAACTTCTGACACCAAATCCATGCCGGACAGTCGTAATTTCGCACCCTCAGGATGATTGCTATCTATCAGTTAGGTGAAAGTAATTGGTGTGAAAAATGCACCAATACCAGGGATGGTAAAGCTAAATCTAGGTGGTTGAAGATTTTTGAAAACCATGTGTGCATGCTTTAAAGACATAGACACAGGTTGCTAAATTCTTCTACTCCTCCTGATGGTCCAGAATATGTTTGTTTTGTGTAGCAGAGGCAAATGTCTTGTATATTGAATTGGTGTAGCTCCTCAAAATTCTTGCTTGCACTATTAGCAAGAATAGGTTGTTTCTTGTAGGAAGAATAGGATTGGTGCGCTTATGATATACTGGAAGAGTGCAACTGCAGTGGATGACGAGGACCGCGTTGCGAACATACTCTCTTTGGACCTTGGAGGAACACATTAATGGTAAAAGTAAATTTTCAAAGCATTTTCATGCCGGACAGTTGGATTTTCTGGACCATCAGGTGGTTTGATATCTTTCACTGAGGTGAAAGTAATTGGTGTGAAAAATGCACCAATTCTGGAGATGGATAGCTGGCTGCATGGTTTGAAGGCCCACATAAATGTTAAAATCATTTTCCTCACCCTGATGGTCCAGAATTTATTTGTTATGTGTAGCCGAGGCGAATGTCTTCTACTTCGATTCGGTGTTGCGCCTAAATTCTTGCTTGCACGGTGAGCAAGAATAGATGGTTTTTTGTAGGAGTCATAGGACCCTGCCATTTGACTTTGCACGAACTGGATGACCCAACTTGGGCTATGTGGAAGACCCTGACAGTGGACTTTAGATCGTGCAAAGGACCCAGTTGCTAGAATTTGGACCAAGTGCAGATCCTCGCCGCTGGATTTTTAACCATGTGGAATACCCCGCCGCTGGATTTTAAACTGCGTGGAGAAGTCAGTCGCTGTATTTTGCACCGCATGAGGCTCCCCGCCTCTGGATTTTTGGCCAACTGGAGGACCCCACCGCTGGATTTTTCACTAAGTGGTGGATCCACTTTGAATCTGCATTGTGCCCAAATTCTTGCTTGCAATTAATGACAAGGCTAGGTTGTTTCTTGTAGATAGAAGAGGATTTCAATACTTGTAAAGACAGTATGAGTGGGACTGCAATGCACGAAGAGGACCTAGGCCCAGCTACACACCCATTGGACCTTGGAATGATATACTAAGGTAACTTCTGACACCAATTCCATGCCGGACAGTCGTAATTTTGCACCCTCAGGATGATTGCTATTTATCAGTTAGGTGAAAGTAATTGGTGTGAAAAATGCACCAATACCAGAGATGGTAAAGCTAAATCTAGGGGGTTGAAGATTTTTGAAAACCATGTGTGCATGCTTTAAAGACATAGTTACAGGTTGCTAAATTCTTTGTACTCCTCCTGATGGTCCAGAATATGTTTGTTTTGTGTAGCAGAGGCAAATGTCTTGTATATTGAATTGGTGTAGCTCCTCAAAATTCTTGCTTGCACTATTAGCAAGAATAGGTTGTTTCTTGTAGGAAGAATAGGATTGGTGTGCTCACGACATACTAGAAGAGTGCAACTGCAGTGGATGACGAGGACCGCGTTGCGAACATACTCCCTTTGGACCTTGGAGTAACACATTAAGGTAAAAGTAAAATTTCAAAGCATTTTCATGCCGGACAGTTGGAATTTCTGGACCATTAGGTGGTTTAATATCTTTCAGTGAGGCAAAAGTAATTGGGGTGAAAATGAAATGCGGCAATTCTGGAGATGGCTAGCTGGCTATACCGCATTGAAGAGGGACATTTTTTACATCATGTGTGCATGCTTTAAAGACATAGACACAGGTTGCTAAATTCTTTGTACTCCTCCTGATGGTCCAGAATATGTTTGTTTTGTGTAGCAGAGGCAAATGTCTTGTATATTGAATTGGTGTAGCTCCTCAAAATTCTTGCTTGCACTATTAGCAAGAATAGGTTGTTTCTTGTAGGAAGAATAGGATTGGTGCGCTTATGATATACTGGAAGAGTGCAACTGCAGTGGATGACGAGGACCGCGTTGCGTAACATACTCCTTTTGGACCTTGGAGGAACACATTAAGGTAAAAGTAAATTTTCAAAGCATTTTCATGCCGGACAGTTGGAATTTCTGGACCATCAGGTGGTTTGATATCTTTCACTGAGGTGAAAGTAATTGGTGTGAAAAATGCACCAATTCTGGAGATGGATAGCTGGCTGCATGGTTTTGAACGCCCACATAAATGTTAAAATCATTTTCCTCACCCTGATGGTCCAGAATTTTTTGTTATGTGTAGCCGAGGCGAATGTCTTCTACTTCGATTCGGTGTTGCGCCCTAAATTCTTGCTTGCACGGTGAGCAAGAATAGATGGTTTTTTGTAGGAGTCATAGGACCCTGCCATTTGACTTTGCACGAACTGGATGACCCAACTTGGGCTATGTGGAAGACCCTGACAGTGGACTTTAGATCGTGCAAAGGACCCAGTTGCTAGAATTTGGACCAAGTGCAGATCCTCGCCGCTGGATTTTTAACCATGTGGAAGACCCCGCCGCTGGATTTTAAACTGCGTGGAGAAGTCAGTCGCTGTATTTTGCACCGCATGGAGCTCCCGCCTCTGGATTTTTGGCCAACTGGAGGACCCCACCGCTGGATTTTTCACTAAGTGGTGGATCCACTTTGAATCTGCATTGTGCCCAAATTCTTGCTTGCAATGTGGGCAAGGCTAGGTTGTTTCTTGTAGATAGAAGAGGATTTCAATACTTGTAAAGACAGTATGAGTGGGACTGCAATGCACGAAGAGGACCTAGGCCCAGCTACACACCCATTGGACCTTGGAATGATATACTAAGGTAACTTCTGACACCAATTCCATGCCGGACAGTCGTAATTTCGCACCCTCAGGATGATTGCTATCTATCAGTTAGGTGAAAGTAATTGGTGTGAAAAATGCACCAATACCAGAGATGGTAAAGCTAAATCTAGGGGTTGAAGATTTTTGAAAACCATGTGTGCATGCTTTAAAGACATAGACACAGGTTGCTAAATTCTTTGTACTCCTCCTGATGGTCCAGAATATGTTTGTTTTGTGTAGCAGAGGCAAATGTCTTGTATATTGAATTGGTGTAGCTCCTCAAAATTCTTGCTTGCACTATTAGCAAGAATAGGTTGTTTCTTGTAGGAAGAATAGGATTGGTGCGCTCACGACATACTAGAAGAGTGCAACTGCAGTGGATGACGAGGACACGCGTTGCGAACATACTCCCTTTGGACCTTGGAGGAACACATTAAGGTAAAAGTAAATTTTCAAAGCATTTTCATGCCGGACAGTTGGAATTTCTGGACCATTAGGTGGTTTAATATCTTTCAGTGAGGCAAAAGTAATTGGTGTGAAAATGAAATCCGGCAATTCTGGAGATGGCTAGCTGGCTATACCGCATTGAAGAGGGCCATTTTTTATATCATGTGTGCATGCTTTAAAGACATAGACACAGGTTGCTAAATTCTTTGTACTCCTCCTGATGGTCCAGAATATGTTTGTTTTGTGTAGCAGAGGCAAATGTCTTGTATATTGAATTGGTGTAGCTCCTCAAAATTCTTGCTTGCACTATTAGCAAGAATAGGTTGTTTCTTGTAGGAAGAATAGGATTGGTGCGCTTATGATATACTGGAAGAGTGCAACTGCAGTGGATGACGAGGACACGCTAGTAACATACTCCTTTTGGACCTTGGAGGAACACATTAAAGTAAAAGTAAATTTTCAAAGCATTTTCATGCCGGACAGTTGGAATTTCTGGACCATCAGGTGGTTTGATATCTTTCACTGAGGTGAAAGTAATTGGTGTGAAAAATGCACCAATTCTGGAGAAGGATAGCTGGCTGCATGGTTTGAAGGCCCACATAAATGTTAAAATCATTTTCCTCACCCTGATGGTCCAGAATTTTTTTGTTATGTGTAGCCGAGGCGAATGTCTTCTACTTCGATTCGGTGTTGCGCCCCAAATTCTTGCTTGCACGGTGAGCAAGAATAGATGTTTTTTTGTAGGAGTCATAGGACCCTGCCATTTGACTTTGCACAAACTGGATGACCCAACTAGGGCTATGTGGAAGACCCTGACAGTGGACTTTAGATCGTGCAAAGGACCCACTTGCTAGAATTTGGACCAAGTGCAGATCCTCGCCACTGGATTCTTAACCATGTGGAAGACCCCGCCGCTGGATTTTAAACTGCGTGGAGAAGTCAGTCGCTGTATTTTGCACCGCATGGAGCTCCCCGCCTCTGGATTTTTGGCCAACTGGAGGACCCCACCGCTGGATTTTTCACTAAGTGGTGGATCCACTTTGAATCTGCATTGTGCCCAAATTCTTGCTTGCAATGTGGGCAAGGCTAGGTTGTTTCTTGTAGATAGAAGAGGATTTCAATACTTGTAAAGACAGTATGAGTGGGACTGCAATGGACGAAGAGGACCTAGGCCCAGCTACACACCCATTGGACCTTGGAATGATATACTAAGGTAACTTCTGACACCAATTCCATGCCAGACAGTCGTAATTTCCGCACCCTCAGGATGATTGCTATCTATCAGTTAGGTGAAAGTAATTGGTGTGAAAAATGCACCAATACCAGAGATGGTAAAGCTAAATCTAGGGGGTTGAAGATTTTTGAAAACCATGTGTGCATGCTTTAAAGACATAGACACAGGTTGCTAAATTCTTTGTACTCCTCCTGATGGTCCAGAATATGTTTGTTTTGTGTAGCTGAGGCAAATGTCTTGTATATTGAATTGGTGTAGCTCCTCAAAATTCTTGCTTGCACTATTAGCAAGAATAGGTTGTTTCTTGTAGGAAGAATAGGATTGGTGCGCTCACGACATACTAGAAGAGTGCAACTGCAGTGGATGACTGAGGACCGCTAGTAACATACTCCCTTTGGACCTTGGAGGAACACATTAAGGTAAAAGTAAATTTTCAAAGCATTTTCATGCCGGACAGTTGGAATTTCTGGACCATTAGGTGGTTTAATATCTTTCAGTGAGGCAAAAGTAATTGGTGTGAAAATGAAATCCGGCAATTCTGGAGATGGCTAGCTGGCTATACCGCATTGAAGAGGGACATTTTTTACATCATGTGTGCATGCTTTAAAGACATAGACACAGGTTGCTAAATTCGTTGTACTCCTCCTCATGGTCCAGAATATGTTTGTTTTGTGTAGCAGAGGCAAATGTCTTGTATATTGAATTGGTGTAGCTCCTCAAAATTCTTGCTTGCACTATTAGCAAGAATAGGTTGTTTCTTGTAGGAAGAATAGGATTGGTGCGCTTATGATATACTGGAAGAGTGCAACTGCAGTGGATTATGAGGACACGCTGCGAACATACTCGCTTTGGACCTTGGAGGAACACATTAAGGTAAAAGTAAATTTTCAAAGCATTTTCATGCCGGACAGTTGGAATTTCTGGACCATTAGGTGGTTTAATATCTTTCAGTAAGGCAAAAGTAATTGGTGTGAAAATGAAATCCGGCAATTCTGGAGATGGCTAGCTGGCTATACCGCATTGAAGAGGGCCATTTTTTATATCATGTGTGCATGCTTTAAAGACATAGACACAGGTTGTTAAATTCTTTGTACTCCTCCTGATGGTCCAGAATATGTTTGTTTTGTGTAGCAGAGGCAAATGTCTTGTATATTGAATTGGTGTAGCTCCTCAAAATTCTTGCTTGCACTATTAGCAAGAATAGGTTGTTTCTTGTAGGAAGAATAGGATTGGTGCGCTTATGATATACAGTACTGGAAGAGTGCAACTGCAGTGGATGACGAGGACGCGTTGCGAACATACTCCTTTTGGACCTTGGAGGAACACATTAAGGTTAAAGGTACATTTTCAAAGCATTTTCATGCCGGACAGTTGGAATTTCTGGACCATCAGGTGGTTTGATATCTTTCACTGAGGTGAAAGTAATTGGTGTGAAAATGCACCAATTCTGGAGATGGATAGCTGGCTGCATGGTTTGAAGGCCCACATAAATGTTAAAATCATTTTCCTCACCCTGATGGTCCAGAATTTTTTTGTTATGTGTAGCCGAGGCAAATGTCTTCTACTTCGATTCGGTGTTGCGCCCCAAATTCTTGCTTGCACGGTGAGCAAGAATAGATGTTTTTTTGTAGGAGTCATAGGACCCTGCCATTTGACTTTGCATGAACTGGATGACCCAACTTGGGCTATGTGGAAGACCCTGACAGTGGACTTTAGATCGTGCAAAGGACCCAGTTGCTAGAATTTGGACCAAGTGCAGATCCTCGCCGCTGGATTTTTAACCATGTGGAAGACCCCGCCGCTGGATTTTAAACTGCGTGGAGAAGTCAGTCGCTGTATTTTGCACCGCATGGAGCCTCTGGATTTTTGGCCAACTGGAGGACCCCACCGCTGGATTTTTCACTAATTGGTGGATCCACTTTGAATCTGCATTGTGCCCAAATTCTCGCTTGCAATGTGGGCAAGGCTAGGTTGTTTCTTGTAGATAGAAGAGGATTTCAATACTTGTAAAGACAGTATGAGTGGGACTGCAATGCACGAAGAGGACCTAGGCCCAGCTACACACCCATTGGACCTTGGAATGATATACTATGGTAACTTCTGACACCAATTCCATGCCGGACAGTCGTAATTTCCGCACCCTCAGGAAGATTGCTATCTATCAGTTAGGTGAAAGTAATTGGTGTGAAAAATGCACCAATACCAGAGATGGTAAAGCTAAATCTAGGGGTTGAAGATTTTTGAAAACCATGTGTGCATGCTTTAAAGACATAGACACAGGTTGCTAAATTCTTTGTACTCCTCCTGATGGTCCAGAATATGTTTGTTTTGTGTAGCGGAGGCAAATGTCTTGTATATTGAATTGGTGTAGCTCCTCAAAATTCTTGCTTGCACTATTAGCAAGAATAGGTTGTTTCTTGTAGGAAGAATAGGATTGGTGCGCTCACGACATACTAGAAGAGTGCAACTGCAGTGGATGACGAGGACCACGCTGCGAACATACTCCCTTTGGACCTTGGAGGAACACATTAAGGTAAAAGTAAATTTTCAAAGCATTTTCATGCCGGACAGTTGGAATTTCTGGACCATTAGGTGGTTTAATATCTTTCAGTGAGGCAAAAGTAATTGGTGTGAAAATGAAATCCGGCAATTCTGGAGATGGCTAGCTGGCTATACCGCATTGAAGAGGGCCATTTTTTATATCATGTGTGCATGCTTTAAAGACATAGACACAGGTTGCTAAATTCTTTGTACTCCTCCTGATGGTCCAGAATATGTTTGTTTTGTGTAGCAGAGGCAAATGTCTTGTATATTGAATTGGTGTAGCTCCTCAAAATTCTTGCTTGCACTATTAGCAAGAATAGGTTGTTTCTTGTAGGAAGAATAGGATTGGTGCGCTTATGATATACTGGAAGAGTGCAACTGCAGTGGATTATGAGGACACGCGCTGTAACATACTCGTTTTGGACCTTGGAGGAACACATTAAGGTAAAAGTAAATTTTCAAAGCATTTTCATGCCGGACAGTTGGAATTTCTGGACCATTAGGTGGTTTAATATCTTTCAGTAAGGCAAAAGTAATTGGTGTGAAAATGAAATCCGGCAATTCTGGAGATGGCTAGCTGGCTATACCGCATTGAAGAGGGCCATTTTTTATATCATGTGTGCATGCTTTAAAGACATAGACACAGGTTGTTAAATTCTTTGTACTCCTCCTGATGGTCCAGAATATGTTTGTTTTGTGTAGCAGAGGCAAATGTCTTGTATATTGAATTGGTGTAGCTCCTCAAAATTCTTGCTTGCACTATTAGCAAGAATAGGTTGTTTCTTGTAGGAAGAATAGGATTGGTGCGCTTATGATATACAGTACTGGAAGAGTGCAAATGCAGTGGATGACGAGGACCGCGTTGCGAACATACTCCTTTTGGACCTTGGAGGAACACATTAAGGTTAAAGGTACATTTTCAAAGCATTTTCATGCCGGACAGTTGGAATTTCTGGACCATCAGGTGGTTTGATATCTTTCACTGAGGTGAAAGTAATTGGTGTGAAAAATGCACCAATTCTGGAGATGGATAGCTGGCTGCATGGTTTGAAGGCCCACATAAATGTTAAAATCATTTTCCTCACCCTGATGGTCCAGAATTTTTTGTTATGTGTAGCCGAGGCGAATGTCTTCTACTTCGATTCGGTGTTGCGCCCCAAATTCTTGCTTGCACGGTGAGCAAGAATAGATGTTTTTTGTAGGAGTCATAGGACCCTGCCATTTGACTTTGCACGAACTGGATGACCCAACTTGGGCTATGTGGAAGACCCTGACAGTGGACTTTAGATCGTGCAAAGGACCCAGTTGCTAGAATTTGGACCAAGTGCAGATCCTCGCCGCTGGATTTTTAACCATGTGGAAGACCCCGCCGCTGGATTTTAAACTGCGTGGAGAAGTAATTCGCTGTATTTTGCACCGCATGGAGCCTCTGGATTTTTGGCCAACTGGAGGACCCCACCGCTGGATTTTTCACTAATTGGTGGATCCACTTTGAATCTGCATTGTGCCCAAATTCTTGCTTGCAATGTGGGCAAGGCTAGGTTGTTTCTTGTAGATAGAAGAGGATTTCAATACTTGTAAAGACAGTATGAGTGGGACTGCAATGCACGAAGAGGACCTAGGCCCAGCTACACACCCATTGGACCTTGGAATGATATACTAAGGTAACTTCTGACACCAATTCCATGCCGGACAGTCGTAATTTCCGCACCCTCAGGAAGATTGCTATCTATCAGTTAGGTGAAAGTAATTGGTGTGAAAATGCACCAATACCAGAGATGGTAAAGCTAAATCTAGGGGTTGAAGATTTTTGAAAACCATGTGTGCATGCTTTAAAGACATAGACACAGGTTGCTAAATTCTTTGTACTCCTCCTGATGGTCCAGAATATGTTTGTTTTGTGTAGCGGAGGCAAATGTCTTGTATATTGAATTGGTGTAGCTCCTCAAAATTCTTGCTTGCACTATTAGCAAGAATAGGTTGTTTCTTGTAGGAAGAATAGGATTGGTGCGCTCACGACATACTAGAAGAGTGCAACTGCAGTGGATGACGAGGACGCGTTGCGAACATACTCCCTTTGGACCTTGGAGGAACACATTAAGGTAAAAGTAAATTTTCAAAGCATTTTCATGCCGGACAGTTGGAATTTCTGGACCATTAGGTGGTTTAATATCTTTCAGTGAGGCAAAAGTAATTGGTGTGAAAATGAAATCCGGCAATTCTGGAGATGGCTAGCTGGCTATACCGCATTGAAGAGGGCCATTTTTTATATCATGTGTGCATGCTTTAAAGACATAGACACAGGTTGCTAAATTCTTTGTACTCCTCCTGATGGTCCAGAATATGTTTGTTTTGTGTAGCAGAGGCAAATGTCTTGTATATTGAATTGGTGTAGCTCCTCAAAATTCTTGCTTGCACTATTAGCAAGAATAGGTTGTTTCTTGTAGGAAGAATAGGATTGGTGCGCTTATGATATACAGTACTGGAAGAGTGCAACTGCAGTGGATGACGAGGACCGCGTTGCGTAACATACTCCTTTTGGACCTTGGAGGAACACATTAAGGTAAAAGTAAATTTTCAAAGCATTTTCATGCCGGACAGTTGGAATTTCTGGACCATCAGGTGGTTTGATATCTTTCACTGAGGTGAAAGTAATTGGTGTGAAAAATGCACCAATTCTGGAGATGGATAGCTGGCTGCATGGTTTGAAGGCCCACATAAATGTTAAAATCATTTTCCTCACCCTGATGGTCCAGAATTTTTTCGTTATGTGTAGCCGAGGCGAATGTCTTCTACTTCGATTCGGTGTTGCGCCCCAAATTCTTGCTTGCACGGTGAGCAAGAATAGATGTTTTTTTGTAGGAGTCATAGGACCCTGCCATTTGACTTTGCACGAACTGGATGACCCAACTTGGGCTATGTGGAAGACCCTGACAGTGGACTTTAGATCGTGCAAAGGACCCAGTTGCTAGAATTTGGACCAAGTGCAGATCCTCGCCGCTGGATTTTTAACCATGTGGAAGACCCCGCCGCTGGATTTTAAACTGCGTGGAGAAGTCAGTCGCTGTATTTTGCACCGCATGGAGCTCCCCGCCTCTGGATTTTTGGCCAACTGGAGGACCCCACCGCTGGATTTTTCACTAAGTGGTGGATCCACTTTGAATCTGCATTGTGCCCAAATTCTTGCTTGCAATGTGGGCAAGGCTAGGTTGTTTCTTGTAGATAGAAGAGGATTTCAATACTTGTAAAGACAGTATGAGTGGGACTGCAATGCACGAAGAGGACCTAGGCCCAGCTACACACCCATTGGACCTTGGAATGATATACTAAGGTAACTTCTGACACCAATTCCATGCCAGATAGTCGTAATTTCCGCACCCTCAGGATGATTGCTATCTATCAGTTAGGTGAAAGTAATTGGTGTGAAAATGCACCAATACCAGAGATGGTAAAGCTAAATCTAGGGGTTGAAGATTTTTGAAAACCATGTGTGCATGCTTTAAAGACATAGACACAGGTTGCTAAATTCTTTGTACTCCTCCTCATGGTCCAGAATATGTTTGTTTTGTGTAGCAGAGGCAAATGTCTTGTATATTGAATTGGTGTAGCTCCTCAAAATTCTTGCTTGCACTATTAGCAAGAATAGGTTGTTTCTTGTAGGAAGAATAGGATTGGTGCGCTCACGACATACTAGAAGAGTGCAACTGCAGTGGATGACGAGGACCGCATTGCGAACATACTCCCTTTGGACCTTGGAGGAACACATTAAGGTAAAAGTAAATTTTCAAAGCATTTTAATGCCGGACAGTTGGAATTTCTGGACCATCAGGTGTTTTAATATCTTTCAGTAAGGCAAAAGTAATTGGTGTGAAAATGAAATCCGGCAATTCTGGAGATGGCTAGCTGCCTTTACCGCATTGAAGAGGGCCATTTTTATATCATGTGTGCATGCTTTAAAGACATAGACACAGGTTGCTAAATTCTTTGTACTCCTCCTGATGGTCCAGAATATGTTTGTTTTGTGTAGCAGAGGCAAATGTCTTGTATATTGAATTGGTTGTAGCTCTCAAAATTCTTGCTTGCACTATTAGCAAGAATAGGTTGTTTCTTGTAGGAAGAATAGGATTGGTGCGCTTATGATATACAGTACTGGAAGAGTGCAACTGCAGTGGATGACGAGACACTGCTAGTAACATACTCCTTTTGGACCTTGGAGGAACACATTAAGGTAAAAGTAAATTTTCAAAGCATTTTCATGCCGGACAGTTGGAATTTCTGGACCATCAGGTGGTTTGATATCTTTCACTGAGGTGAAAGTAATTGGTGTGAAAAATGCACCAATTCTGGAGATGGATAGCTGGCTGCATGGTTTGAAGGCCCACATAAATGTTAAAATCATTTTCCTCACCCTGATGGTCCAGAATTTTTTTGTTATGTGTAGCCGAGGCGAATGTCTTCTACTCGATTCGG
>JAKVIS010002258.1:0-24692 GCA_033119425.1 Bufotes viridis | reverse complement strand
TTCTCAAAACGGTGCATATTATTGCATGTCTGACTAGTGGTTTGTTTAGAGGCAAAACTATGTTCTTACATACATCTATTGATATTTGATGCATCTCATGCAGGTCCAGAAGATAACTGTCCAGCACACGGAGGTTAAAGTCATAACATCTTTATTTCCAATTGATTAAAACAGACTCCAAAGGCATATTATAATGCGTTTCAGTCAGACAACCTTAGTTATGATATATGTACCATGGAATGGTTCTCACTTTAAATAGTGCAGGGCCCGTATAAATACAAAGGGGGTCATTTATCAAACTGGTGTAAAGTAGAACTGGCTTAGTTGCCCATAGCAACCAATCAGCTTTCACCTTTCATTTTGGGCTGCTCCTTTGGAAAATGAAAGGAGGAATCTGGTTGGTTGTCTAGTAGCACAGGTGATATGCCGGGCAGTTAATTTACACAAAACCTTGCCTACTTTCTATGAATTACTATGATGTTGCAGTAGAGTTTTTCTATGTGTACAGATTTTTTAAAAAAATTTGAAATTTACAAAAACAGCCCCACAGTGCTGCAGTGATTAGCAGTCTTGCAGCACAGTGATTGATTAGGTGTCAGGGGCAGGGCTGTTCAGCCCCTCAGAATTTACCCTTAGGCCTTACTCACATTGTAGCATGTGATCACTATTTGTCAGTGTTTAAAAAAATTAGTCCGTGAGCAAACGTACTGGTCCTTTTCATTTGATTATAAGGTTTTCATGGACAGAGAACTTGACCTCTGGGGCTGCAACCTCAGAGTACATGGCCTTGTTTACATGACGGAGTAACACCAAATTATGGCTTCACCTACATATATTCATTAGAGAAGATTGGGCACATTGTTGAAGTCTGAATTTCGGACAGCGGCTCACCCCATTGCCTGATCGCTTTACTGCCCAGTAATTACTCTTCCAGTGTGACCATGTCCTGCAGATAAGAGGCTTGTACCTACTGTTCCAAATCTGTGGAAAGCAGGACTGGGTGTGTAAATAAGTGCCGTCAGCTTGTAGAGATTTGATGATGTGTGAACTACACACAGAGGTGTTTTCTTTATTTACACTGGCAATGCTGCCGTCTAGAGTTTCCAGATACCATGCTGTGTTTATCCAATTAGTGCGGAGTTAGGCAGGCCGCAGAAAAGGGGCCCTTCTCATACGCCGGTGTAATGGAAATCCGAGAACCCTGTTTAAAATACTTGTACTTAAACTGTAAGCTCTTAGGCACACCAATTCCCTTTCTTAAATGTTTACTTAAACCAGTGGCATTCCAATCAGAGCTAGCTTTTTAATTAATCCATAGGGAGCTGCATAAGTGCGGCCACTTTCCAGTCTATCCACTACATCATCGAACCTCTGATCAGAGCACACTGTCCATGGTTTCTGTCTGGTACAACGAGATCGGATATCATTATCCGTTCCGCAGGACACTACTTTTATGTGAGGCCACAATTCCCTTTTGGAGTGAGAGTGCTGGTTTTCTTTCATGTCTACACCACTATATAGCAGACATTTTAGTCTGGTACCTTATATTATATGGATGGTATTTTCCATATTATTGGAAAAGTTTGTTTAGGGTTGAAGGGTATTCATTTTTCCCAGCATTGTCCAGAATATCTAGATACCATTTGAAGGTGTTGTTTCACGACAAGAACCCCCATACATCCTTGTCGCACAGGGCCCTACTCTATTATGCTGGCCAGATCTATGAGTCACTATTGGTAGGAACATGGCTGATCAGTCATACATGAGCAGTAATATAGTAGAATAAAGTGGACGATCATAAAAAACAAAATTACTGGGATTGCGCAAAATGACAGAAGATTGTTAAAATTCAGGCAATCATGCCACGCACTTGTATTTTTGTCTTATCAGGGCCAAAATCTCCCAACCAGATGGATCACCTTTTCGGTAAGCATAAGTTTGCCATTAGCCAATGTTAACAATTGTTTACGTTAACCTTTCATACGAAGGTTGGCCAAGGTAGCCAAAATCAGCCATTTCATCTGACTTCTATCTTATGTGTATGGGGGGCTTTGCAGTGGAGACCAGCTGTGATCAAACCCTGCTCTGACAAACAGTCTGGCCACATAATACATGGCACATATTCATTTCTAAGAGCAGCCACTGCAATGGAATATGTGGCCAGCCGCAAATATCCGCAAATCAACATGCAGGAGCAGGACCAAAGTTCTTCCAAATTCAATTCAGGTGCTTCACTGAATTTTACAAAAAAATTCACTTTGTGACGAATTACTTCGTCAAGAAGCGCATTTCTTGGTAAGCAGTGGGTGCAATGACTGCACCGCCCACATCATTGTACCCCTCAGATGCCGCAATCTACATGATGACAGTATCTGATAGTAAAAATGCTGTGTAAAATGTACAGAAAAACAAATGAAATCATACTTTACATCCCCATTTGCTCAAATAGGCCAGCCACCCCCATCTTGCTTGAAGATCTGGCACGAAATCTTGCGTACCCCGAGATGCCGTCATACTTATTACACTATTTCATGTTAAATTGATTATTTACCATGAAGCATGAGCAAATTCAGTTTTGTAGGGAATCAAATTTATTCTGAAATTTGGATCCAATTCCGCTTCGTCGGATTCGATTTGCTAAACACTAGTGATTGGAGTGGCTTTCTAAAAACAGCCCCTTTAAAGCAACATGTATTCTGTCTACACCTGTAAAAAAGCAATCCGCTGATGGAACGTGTGTGACAGCTGTGGGGAAGCTGCAATTACCTGCAGGACCACAGAGCTTGTATCACTGACGTATTTCCAATAGCTGATATATTCTACAGTGCTGTATACATAGTGATATCACTGGCATTAGCCCCTGTCCATTAAAGTACGTCACAATCTGAGTTTCGTATCTCAGACACACCCTAGGGTCAGCTTCATAGGAAGCCAATTAACCATCAGTAGATTAAAAAATTGTGACGATCATCTGATGGACACAACTACAGTCGTCATACATGTGCCACCATATTCAGATGCAAATTAATTCATACTGTCGCATCATGTGTATTTTTAATGTGAATGTCAAGTGAGCAACATTTTCCAATACCACGGTATATACATGCAGAAATCGAGATGACTATGGGGACTATCGATCACTAATACGATTGTTCATCCCCATGCAGTCTTTCATTGTTGGCAGCATATCCTCGGTTTACTGCCGACAAATGATTTTTAGTGCATAAGATGCCATCACCTGACAAATCAGTGTTCGCTCATTTGTCGGGTGATCAGCGGCATATCTACATAGGGCAATGACCAGGAACAGCGCCTCACTATTATCTCTGTATGTGCGGTAATTACTGAATACATAATGTACAGCTCAGCTGATACATAAAATCAATGAAAGATCAAAAATGATTAAATACAAACAAGCAAATCCTTTTCCAGTTTCCTACACTGACTTCCACTACTAATTTGCAGTGTTTGTCCATTCACAAATTGACCTTGAACTGCTCGCAAAATGTTTGGCCGCTCTCTTATTATGCTTTAACTGAGTTTAATTTCAATCTTGGAGCTAAGTATTACGCAGGCATCCCAGAAATTTATTTCCATTACTTTGATTTATAAAGCTATAATTTTTGTGGCTTATGGAAGCTCCAAGTGGTTATAATCATTGGCCTTCCCTTCCCACGCCTACACAGCCCTGTGTCATTGTTGCATGTCACTTAATAGCCCAGTGTGTGCATTTATCTTAGGGTAATTGTCCTCCTATCACCTCCTGAGCAATGCCCATCCCACTAATTTGTTCTGTTGCCATTCTGGAAGTGTGAGGCAGCTTCATTCTTTAGGTGGGTGTGTAAAAAGACAAAGATTCAGTTGTATCAGTTGGTGTAACACTGACGCCCACGTACCACACACGGCAGCTCTGTTATTGTACGTTCCGTACTGGGTTTTAATGGTGGAGAACAATTTATGAATTAGGAAACAAACAATGCTAGCTGAAGTACCATTTTAGATCTGCGCCACCAAATGTTCAGTCCTGCACAAGTCCTATAACTTTTAAAGGAATATGGCATCCTAAATGACCTATTGTTTGAATAAAGTTTTTATATTAACATCACAAAAAATTACTTAAAAGTATATTTTGTTTTAATTTCCCATGTCACTCTATTTAAAAAAAAAAATCTTTAAATCCTGCAGTTTTCCCACTCGCCACTGAGCCTAATAATAGGCACCACTACTTGGTTGGTAGAGATCACTTTCAGCAGTAATCTAACTATCATCAAAAGTAGGATTAGAAAAACAGATAACATATATAGAAAACACCAGATCCACCAATCACCATGATTGCTAACGCTTATCTATTGTTTCCTTGTACATAACCACTGCACAGGTCACAGAACATGTGTAGGAAAATAAGTATACATATAAGTCACTGAGGTCCTGTAAGTCTATTCAGTCTAGGGCACATGGTGGATGCTGCAGCAACTAACAACGGCATAATTCCAGTGCTACCCTGATATTCATCCTTAACCCCTATACATGATCTGGACTTCTCTGCAGTGAAACTACCTCCTGGGATAACCCAGTGTAGCTGGCAGCTGATCTATTGGGTTCAAGGACTCTGGTATAAGCACCAGAAGCTCATCATATAGAAAACACACCAAAAACTCAGGAAAACCACAGGTATAGTCTGAACAGTCACCAGTGGTATTATGAGATCCAGGCAGTGCACAGTTAATGCAGACACAGGAAAGACTTGTGGGTGAGTAGTGAGTAGTGATGAGGTAAACATGAGGCTGACTGGGGACTTGACTGGAGCACAGACAGGGTAGACAAACTGGGTTAACTTACACATGAACTTAACTTGGACCTGAAAGTGCAGGGGTACACACTTGAAACACTACAAGATTACAAGCAGAAGATAACGCAGGAAAATATCAATAGCACTAAACTAAGAGAACCCTTTTGCTAGTCACCAGGAAACCCAGGAAATAAAATGGCGCTGTCCTATAAGTACATAAAAAACCTGTCCTAATCACACAGGAGGACAAGTTACTTCCCCAAAATGAGCCATAGTGCTGCCTCATCCTCCTCTCTGCTCTGCTTGTCAGGAATTATGATACTGAATACAGGTGACTCTCTGTGGGAATGGAGATGAAGAGACATGAGAGGAGGTGGGGATGTGGCTAATGAGCAGCAGCACTTGTATGCAGCCTCCATTACCATAGTCTGTCCTGTTTGTCCTCTCTGTACTTCATGTCTCCTCATGAACTAAATCCCCCAGAGATTCAGCTAAAGTTCTTATCATCTGTATTCGGGATCATAATCCCTGACAAGTAGAGAGGAGGAGGAGGATGAGGCAGCTCTTTACCTCAGTGTTGTAAAGTAACTTGTCTTCATGTGTGATCAGGACAGGTTTTGTGTGAACTAATGGGACAGCGGCCATTTTGTTTCCCCTGATGATTGCTCCCCAGACAAAACCAGCCATTATAAAAAATGAAAGGTATTTGAGAATATATTTATAATAAAGTAATATTTAAAGGGTAACTGTCATGTTTTCATAAAAAAAATCAATTTTAGCATATGTTACTGCTGCAGCAGCATTATGCATAAAGCAATCTTTAGTTTCTTCACATACCAATGGTTTCCTTGAGTTTTTCCCTTAGTTACGGCTGTTTAAACATATACAATATGAAGACCTTCTCAAGATGGCTCCTCTACCAGTTCTCTGAGGCCAAAACTGCTTTCCCTCACTTCCCATACACACTTGTTGTAGCCTAATGCAGGCATGCAGTGTGAAGCACCGCCCCTCCGTCTTCCTGTCTTCTTAGCCAGAGACAGACAAGCCATAGCAACTGTCTTTTAAGGGAGCAGTGAAAAGGGACAGAGGACGTTAATGAAACCTGTTATTATAAGGTAATTACAGATCTTTTAACAGTCATTGACAGACTAACTCAGGTATAGATGCCTAGCTTTAATAAAGTAGCAAATAGAAAACAATACTTAATACGTGGAGAATCCCTTTAAGGAAGCATCAGACAGGACCATGGAGGAAGTACCTTGGAGAGGACATCAGCAACCAGGATGTTGGTTGGCATGGTAAGTGGCGCTGTGTCCGTGACCACGGGGGAGAGCAGGAGGGCAGCGGGCATGAACGACAGACCTAACAGACTTTTTATGAGGTTGCTATATGTCTGAATGTTTTTAGAACAAGTAGGGAAAACACAATAGATTGAGATATGATTATGAACAATGACTGGACAGATTATGTGCCTTGTTCTATTGCACATTCTATAGGCTGAATTAATTGATTCCTACACCTCAAGAAATGACCGATTTTACAGGATGTCCTGGGACTTTTAATTATGCAAATAAACCTCAAGATCAATTACAAAAATCAATACTGTCCATGTCAGTTCAGTTAAGACCCCTGTCTTATCCAGGAACACTTAATGCCTAATTTCCATAGATTCACGTCAATAATTGCAGATAACCTATATTATATAACGAAAAGGAAATTGAAATATTTACTTGAGACAAAGATAACTAGAGATGAGCGAAGTTATGGAAAATTCGATTTGGCTGCTTTGCGAATTTCACAAGGAAATTCATTTTGTAAAAAATGACCATCATCATGAAGTGCATTTCTTTGTATGTAGCTGGCACAATGACGGGGAACGACAATGGCTACGCCCCCCGTCATTGAACCCCTCAGATGCCGCATTCATCGTTGTTCACGGCATCCGAGATTAACATTGAGAGCTTTTAGGGTTTAATCCGGTAAAAAGTAAAAAAAAGAAAAAAAAATACCCTCCTTATCGGTTTGATCACGAAGAGGCTGCCGCGGCCATCTTGTTTGAAGGCACGGCGCTAAGTCTCGAGCAGAGACGTGATGATGTCATCACACTAGGCCATGTGACCACACGACATTCCACACACCATCTTCAATCAAGATGACTGAGGAAGCCTCTTCACACGCAAATAGATGAGGTATGTATTTTCTTGTTTTACCGCCATTTCAGGGAAAATTTATTCGTTACCTCGAAACACAAGGAAATTCGGCTTTGCGGCAAATCAAATTTTTCCTGAAATTCGGATCAAAGTCCACTTCGAACTACACTAAAGATAACCATCATGCACTTGTATCCCGAGGTGTCATGGAAATATTATGGTCAACATCAACTTAAAAAGGGTGTTATATTTCCAGACAATAAAAGTGATGGAAAGCTACACAATTTTCCAAAATACTTGATCATCTGTCTCTGTTGGCAGTCCTTCAACAGAAACCTTCATCGTTTACTTCCAGGGGATGAAATTCAGTCCTGGTCATAAGATGACCATGTAGATGATTTATATTACTCTTAAAGGGGTTCTTTGGAAATAAAGAAAATACTTAAATATTACTTTATGATAAATATATTCCCAAAAAACTTTCATTAGTTAGAATGGCTTGTTTTGTCTAGGTAGCAATCAGGGGAAATAAAATGGCCGCCGTGCTATCAGTACACACAGAACCTGTCCTAACCATACAGAAGGACAAGTTACTTCACAACACTAAGCTAAAGAGCTGCCTCATCCTCCTCTCCTACTTATCGGGGATTATTATCCTGAATACAGTTTAATATGATCTTCAGCTAAATCTCTGTAGAAATGGAGTTCATGAGGAGACATAAAGTATAGAGAGGAGGTGGGGATGTGGCTAAGGAGCAGCACCACTTGTATGTAGTATCCATTATCACAGCCCCACATTACCACAGTCTGTCCTGGCTGTCCTCTCTGTTCTTCATGTCTCCTCATAAACTCCATTCCCACAAAGATTCAAATAAAGTTCTTATCATCTGTATTCAGGGTCATAATTACTGACAAGTAGAGCACAGAGGAGGACAAGGCAGCTCTTTACTTCAGTGTCCTGAAGTAACTTGTCCTGCTGTTTGATTAGGACAGGTTTTGTGTGTATTAATAGGAGGGCGGCCATTTTATTTCCCCTAATAATTGCTCCCCAGAGAAAACAAGCCATTCTAACTAATGAAAGGTATTTGGGAATGTATTTATAATAAAGTAATATTTAAGTATTTTAATTTCTTAATTTCCAGAAAACCCATTTAAATCTCATTTTTGCCCATTTGTATGTTGGCTCAGTGGTTAGCACTGTTGCCTTGCCATACAGATACTGGGTTCAAATTTAATCTACAAAATTGTAGGCCATGACAGGTTATTTGACCTAATATGAAATTGACCTCAGTCTTTGTGTTTGAGATAGGGGAGTAAGGACTGTTTTACAGGGGCTAAAACACAGGCAATGATCAGGGAATTATTGCCTGCTTGTTCAGCTGCATTCACATACAGCAATTGTCCTCACTGTGTGAGGATGAACAATCACTACTATGATCATTCATTCCCAATTCAGATTTACTGTTTAGTAGCAGAACAATTTACATGGGGCAATGTGCTGCTGACAAGCCATTTTAATTCGGGTGACTGGAGGTACTTTTACACAAGGCATCTATTTGTACAAACTATACCCGATAATTGTCCCAATACTTGGTCCATGTAAAAGGTTCCTTAGATTGTGCTGCTGCTGTAGAATATGTTGCCACTATATACATCCACTGACAAATAGACCAGAGATTGTCCAGGACTTACAGAGAACTATAATATACATAATCATGAGATAACGCCATGTCAGCACTGAGGTTTTGGACAATACAGAATATGTCAATTTCACCTCCCAGGTCTTGCAGCCAAGCTAGTGTGAGATGTCACCTTAATGTGATAGCAGTTATCTCTGACAGCAATTAACTATGGCTCCTTACACAGTGCACGGTGAGGGGAAACAGCTGTGAACACTCCGATACAAGGGGAAAAAAGCTTCTCACCTTCCCTTAGGGACAAAAACACAGGGATTCCAGACTTTTAAAGGAATTCCACAAAGATTCCTCGTGTAACATGAGAGTAAAGACCTTTTAGTTGTCTTCTGCAAAATGGATGGGTAATGATTTTGGAGGTGCCATTCTTAAATTTCACACTAAAATGTCATCCGTGTTACCACTACTACATACAGTTATAATCAGTGATTGATATACCATTGCTATACATGTGATAACTGACTGTGCAGACAATTCTAAAATGAATATGAAGCCATACTTTAAGATACATCCAGGCCTCCCTACACCTGGCCGCCGTGCAGCACAATGTCACAATATTTCTCATTATTCATGTAGCTGCATTAATCTGACTCACACATACAGTACAGGATGACACTGGGGGAAGCCCACCAAGCTCGGAGATAATATATAAACTCCATGCAGATGTCAATCTGGGTTAGACCTAAAAAGAATGTGTCCTCAGACATTTATCTATTGTTTAAATCACGTTTTTATCTTAAAAATATTTTAAAAATTAGTTTTGAGATGTTATTTTTCCATATGAATATGTATATTTAAACAAAACCCATAAAATCCTGCAGTTTTCACACTGGTCACTAATCCTAATAATAGGCACCACTTTTGGTCTGTACAGATCCCTTTACCACAGTTACTTGCTTATCTGTCATTCTAATCCTGCCTGTAATAGTATCACCTCTGTGTATAGATAAGACAGGATCCACCACAATAGGCGATTGTCAGAACTTATCTATTCTTTCCTCCAACAATGACCTCTGCACAGGTCACACAACATGTCTAGAAAACTCTCCTATAGAGGTCATTGAGGTCCTCTCCTGACCATTGTGTCTATGGTCCACGTGGCTGCCTTAATGATTTCTAAATGCTGTTAATAACAGCTTAGGCAAGATGGCTGCCCCCATAATCATGTTCAGGGAATAGAATAAGTAAATCTGCAATCAGAAAATAAAATCAGATTAGAAATAAGTATGTGTTGCAAATCTGCTTTTAACTGGCAGATAACATTTTTGGCGACAACTTTTCTTTAAACCCCCGTGTCCCTGGGTATAATAGGATGACCATTGTCTTTATATGTAATTTCATTATGTAGTGTTGCACCAACAAGTCCCTTTGCCTGGACCAGGATATCTGACACAAGATGAGGACAAAAACTAAAACTTTGCCCCAGGTAAAGGAGAGCAGAGCTATGGCTCTATCATCTTCTTGCCATTCAAACAGGCCCCAAGCCATGGTTTGGTGAGGGAAAAGGGCCCAGATGGACATAAGCTAGTACAAGACAAATCAAATAATGGAACTGATGGAAGAAATTGTGAGCTCTGCTGTCAGGCTTTACTAGCAGGAAATGGGTAAGATGCTATACCAAGGATATATTATACCCCAGGCAAATAGGGTGATTTTAGGACACGTTTTTTTACTGAAAATTTAGCTGTAGATCTTCTGGGAAAAGAAGTTTCTCACCATATGGCTGCTACGTCTATATTCAGAATGAATAATTTAATATAGCACAAACAGTGACTGGCTCTGAGAGAACACTAGCTGAAGTGCTAAGATTATTGCACTGGATTATTGAACTGTGTAACCAACCTCTGTGGTCAATGAATGGCCTAACTGCTGTAAATTGTCAGAGCTTATCTATTCTTTCCTCCTACAATGACCCCTGCACAGGTCACACAACATGTCTAGAAAACTCTCCTATAGAGGTCATTGAGGTCCTCTCCTGACCATTGTGTCTATGGTCCACGTGGCTGCCTTAATGATTTCTAAATGCTGTTAATAACAGCTTAGGCAAGATGGCTGCCCCCATAATCATGTTCAGGGAATAGAATAAGTAAATCTGCAATCAGAAAATAAAATCAGATTAGAAATACGTATGTGTTGCAAATCTGCTTTTAACTGGCAGATAACATTTTTGGTGACAACTTTCCTTTAAACCCCCGTGTCCCTGGGTATAATAGGATGACCATTGTCTTTATATGTAATTTCATTATGTAGTGTTGCACCAACAAGTCCCTTTGCCTGGACCAGGATATCTGACACAAGATGAGGACAAAAACTAAAACTTTGCCCCAGGTAAAGGAGAGCAGAGCTATGGCTCTATCATCTTCTTGCCATTCAAACAGGCCCCAAGCCATGGTTTGGTGAGGGAAAAGGGCCCAGATGGACATAAGCTAGTACAAGACAAATCAAATAATGGAACTGATGGGAGAAATTGTGAGCTCTGCTGTCAGGCTTTACTAGCAGGAAATGGGTAAGATGCTATACCAAGGATATATTATACCCAAGGCAAATAGGGTGATTTTAGGACACGTTTTTTTTTACTGAAAATTTAGCTGTAGATCTTCTGGGAAAAAGAAGTTTCTCACCATATGGCTGCTACGTCTATATTCAGAATGAATAATTTAATATAGCACAAACAGTGACTGGCTCTGAGAGAACACTAGCTGAAGTGCTAAGATTATTGCACTGGATTATTGAACTGTGTAACCAACCTCTGTGGTCAATGAATGGCCTAACTGCTGTAAATTGTCAAAGCTCTACTACATACAGAAGTTACGTAGTGGTGAGCGGGATTTTTAAAAGTCCCATTTACACAATGTGCTTTTGCAAGTCATATGAGTCTTCTGATTTTGCAACTTAACAGCTTAACCCACGCCAGTGTGAATTTAAGTCTGCTTCCGGACTGACACAGCTGGCAAATATCGGGAATGATTTGTTCCTTCCCAATAATTCCCTGTTTGTAAAAGGAGGTGAAAGCTGAATTTACATGCAGCAATCACATGTACTGTATAGGGATGAGCAATCATTGCTGCACTCACTTGTCCTCATAGAGAATAATTGTTTATGGTCATCAGATTGCCATTTAGACAGCACCATCTGCTGCCCAAAAACAGCGATCTAGGTGACTGCATCAGCAATGCTTTTACCCGATGAATGAGCGTTTCAGTCATTCATCTGGTGGTTGGCAGCACCTTTACACAGGGTAATTCCCAATAATTCCCCCAATCATTGGCCAGTGTAAATGGGCCTTAACAGGGACACTAGTGAGAAGACAAATGCAATTTTCATCACTTCTGTCTTTTCTGCTCTTGCACACACACAGAAGGACAAACAATAAGAAAGTTGAAAAAAATTAAATAGAATTAAAAAATATACAAAATATCACCCCTCGAAAAAAAACATACAGCCCCCATCAATCAGTGTTGTAACTTACCATAAAATAGACATGTAATATGATTAACAACATATGATTTCCAGAAAAATTAACTAGAATGCAAAGAATATTTTATATTTTTTTAAATTATAAGCCTTAAAATTCTAAAAAAAAGGGGCAAATGTATGGATAAAAATGATAAGAAAAAAATAAGCTTGGGTTGTTCATGAATAAGCACCACAAAAACATCACATTGACAGCTCTGCAAATAAAACGTTTCTTTAAGGCTACATGCACACGACAGTTGTTTTTTGCTGTCCGCAAATCGCGGATCCATCTTCCTTTTTTTTTCACATGCACATCCTTTCCGTGTGTCCGCAAATTTTGTAGGTTGTGTTTCCGTGTGTCTTCCGTTTTTTTTGGGGATCCGCAAAAAAAACGGAAGGCTTGAACCAGTTTCTTAAAGTACCTGTACAAGTGCCCTGGTTTCCAAGCAACCATCCGCAAAAAAAAACGGATGCGGATGACAAACGGATGGCTTCCGTTGGTCATCCGCATTTTTTGCGGACCCATTGACTTCTATGGGTCCGCAACCGTTTTTTGTGGACAAGAATAGGACATGCCATATTTTTTTGCGGACGTTAAATGCGGACAGCGGACACGGACAGGCAACGGAAGAGGCATCCGCATTTTTAATGGATCCATCGGATCCGCAAAAAAAACCACGGATCCATCGGATCCGCAAAAAAAAAAAAACCACTGCCGTGTGCATGTAGGCTAACGCATACAAAAAAATGGCTAAGGTGTGCCTGGTCCTGGGGACCCCAAATACCCCGGACCTGTTAGTTCAGTGGCAATGGAGGAAAAACATAGTGTAAAAGGTGAGTAGAGTACGAAGATTACAGTCTACTTTCCTGGAACAGCAAGTGACCAGACCAACATCATGAGAAAAATGCCCTTCTAAATTATATTTCAGACTTTAGCACAACTTTTGCAGTACAGGAATGATGCGGCATTGTGGTGTGTATGCTGAGAGTAAATAGGTGAACTATATAGAGCCCAATAAACAACAGTTAATGACTGTCAATAAAGCTAGAGTAGGTTGATTTTTATTTTTTCTATAAAATAGTATCTCATGAATACTCTAAACTGAATGCAGACTATAGGTCCCTTTACACGGGACGACAATCTAGCAGATTGTCTGGAAGGAAGAGATCGCTAGCGGAGGAGACCTGTGTATTTACATGCAGCGATCTCCTCCAGAGTATGGGGAGGAGTGATTGCTAATGCTATCGCTCTTCGCCATACTGTCTCGTTGTTTCTCGGCAGCAGATTGTGTTTACACAGCAAGATCTGCACTGGGAAATTATGATCTTATGTGCTGCACAAAAGATGCAATTACCTGATGAACGAGTGTTTTGCTCATTCATTGGCTAATCGGTGGTATACAGTATTTACACCACCAGATCATCGCTAACTAGCTTTACTAGAAACGCTGGTTAGCAATGATTGTTTCAATTGTTGGCCCGTAGAAAGATCCCTTAAGGCTATATTCACACTATCATATTTTTGGTCCGCATCCGATTCACATTCCCATTCATTTCTATGGGGCCGCAAAAAATACAGACAGCACACAGATGTCATCCGTGTGCTGTACGCATCTGTGCACCTGAGCTGCACATGGTGGATGTGCTGCTGAACCCAGCTGCGGCTCCCACTCTGCTGATCTCAGACTTGATAAAGGCCACAGCACCCCGAAACACGTTGTCTACAAATAAACCGAAACTTCTTAAATAACCGGTTGTGTTTAGTGGGCCTCCTGCCTTCCATACGTTCAACTCAATAGGTCCAGCGTCTTCTCTCTTTTCTACCATTCTACACAAGTGGTAGGGTGGCTCCTGCACAAGGTGATTGAAGGAATCCAGGTTGCACCAACCGATAACCATCTCTACTTGGCCTTCATTGTGGTTGCGCCCAAATTGGTGCAACAACAATAGGTGAGCAAACCACATCTTACATAGCCATTTAACTTATCAAACATACCCACCCTATGAGCGCCTTTCTCTCTATTGTTGGCCACCATTTGCTAGTATATACCAGGCATTGCCAGTCGCCTCCCCTTTCATGTTTATTGACCTTTTCAATACCTAAATTGGCACTGTTAACTGAAACAGATAGGTTCAGGTATGTTCACATGTATGAGTATATATAAATCTGCTCCTTGGCAAGTTGATGATAGCATGAAGTCCTCTTGCAGTACCAGGTCCGTTGTATAATGAACACCGCTGGCACCCGACATACCCCTTTAAATTTCAGAAGGTTCCTTCAAGGTTTTGGTGCTTTAATGAATAGTAAATGAAGAATAAAGCTGCATGCAGTGCTATCTTTCCAGTCATATCTGACAGAATTTGCAGGAACTGAATGGAGGCTCTGACAGCAACAGTCAGGGTCGAAAATGCCATATGTGCAACTGCAGGCAAGTAGCCCTCTGCCATCTTAAAAGAAATAAGCAGCACACACTGTCTATTAGACTGACTGTAAGGGGCCCAACTAATGAAATTTATAGCTTACAATTACTGGTGAATTTTTACAGGGTCATAAAGGTGCTCTATGATAAGGAGGACACTCTGTAATTGAAAAACAAGTGGTCTATATATTGTTCTTGCACATAGGCCCTCAGCTTTTCATGTCCACTCCTGTGAAAAGACTATTCTGATGTTGAGAAGCTGGGCCAGTTCTGAAAATGCTGCAGAACTGGACCTAAATTTCTGCTAATCTGCCATGAACTGTGTATGTCATAAACTGTCTAAACTACTGTGTACCAGAATAGGGGAAATCCAATTAATATGTGTATTATCAAGAGGGAACATCAGATGGTTGCCATCGCTAAGAGCAGAAGAGATGCCAGGTAATAACATGGCTCTCGATGTTCTTTCCCTCAGTCTCTTGCTGGTAGGAGATTTTAAAGGCAGCCTGCAATTAACCTTAATTTGCAGGTACACAAAGGTCTGTCTAATAAACTCCGCCATAGATTGGACTTTGCTTATCATGGTCCCATGGAAGTCAATTAGATTTGTTTTAATGACTATGAGCAATTACACTTTACCCTAAACCTTATCCACGCTATTAAGACAGACTGATGATATATGAAGGCAGTAAGAGGTGAATTTGATATTAACTGTATGAAACCAAGCTAAAAAGCTTTAATAAGAGAGCTAAGGAATGTTTACAGCAGGGATGCCCAGCCTGCGGAACACCTGCTGTTGCATACTACAATTCGCAGCATGTCCTGATATCTGTAGGCTTTCCGGGAATGCTTGGTGTTGCAGTTTTGGAGGGCTGCCGGTTGGGCATCCCTGGTTTACAATATACCAGAGAGGCGCGACTCCGAACTGATCCTCAGGGTAACTTATGTGTTTTGCCATTTTAGCTGATAGTATTTGGAGGTATGCTTTAAGGTACCATGATCTGCCATGTTCCTCAAACCAAGAAATGAGGGAAAGGGTGGCTGTTCAGTTTTCTGACACACAGTAATTAAATCAACCAATATCCAAGCTTTTCAATTGTCAGGCTTCACTTTCATGGCATAAATCAATTAAGCAGTACCAGTTAGCAGGTTCCTGACAATATCTCATTAAAGGTCCCTTACACGGGACAATGTAGAAGCAGATTGCCAGGAAGGAAACGTTCCTTTCTGACAATCTGCTGATCGCTGGTGGAGGAGACCAGTGAATTTACATGCAGCATTCTCCTCCAGAGTATGGGTAGGAGCGATCGCTAATACCATCGTTCTTCCCCATACTGACTCATTGTTTCCCAGCAGCAGATCGTGCTTACACAGCACAATTTGCCACCAGGTCGTCAAGACGCCCCTGACGAAGCTCAGTGAGTGAAACCCAGGTCGGGCTAACGAATAGGACTAAGATTTTACGCTTGTTTTATCAGCTGTTTTGTGAGTATAACATTAAAACGTGGATTTTTAACACCTGAAGGTGCTGCACCAGAGGAGATATTCTTTATATTTTAGTGAGTGATAAAGGAGTCGATTGGATGGAAGGATAAATCCCGTCCAAAGGATACTGCACTATATGCCTGACTCTCTCTGTGTCTAGTAAGTATATAAGAGTGGTGGAGGTACGGAAAGTGTGAGGGTACTTCACTACGGTATATACTCTTTTGACACTTCACAGGATCCCCGAACGAAAGGAGCCTGGGCGACTCAGAAAGCCTGACAAAAGACCCTACTAACATCGCGTGTAAGACTAGTAAAGAGAGGGACGCGCGGTCTCAACACTATTACATCAATAAACATTAGTCTGAGTTCACACTTCAGTTATTTGGTCAGTTATTTCCATCAATTACTGTGAACCAAAACTTGGTGTGGGTCAAAAACACAGAACAGGTGAATATCTTTCCATTAATCCTTATCGTAGTAGGTTTAGTAGTAGTTTTGACTACTGGTTTTGGCTCATAATAACTAATGGAAATAACTGACCAAATAAGTGTGAACTAAGCCTAACTTGGACAACCGCTTTAACTAAAGTATGAAACCTTCAAATCTTTACACCAGTATGATAAAGTTAAAAACTTTTTGTTTGACAAGTGGTATTAGTAGTTAAGACAGCCTTTAGTCTGAGGAGAGCATATGACCACATCCTCCATTATTGGCATATGTGGACAGATAATAGACCCAGTTTATACTGTATATAATCCACCTGTGCTCATAAATGGAAATACTGTAGACTATTCTATCAGTATTATCCCCAGTAAATTTTCACTCCTGTTGAAATTCCTCTCTGTGACCTTGGCTGTGTGTCACAATTTTCCATCTGTGCTTGCCCATATGTTCTGCATCCAAAATCCTCAATTTAACAAACTGCATAAAATTCTTCACTTTTCCCCAAATATAAAAAACTGTTGTTTTTGTTAGTCCCATAAAAAGCACTGTACATGGAATCCCCCATTGTCTGACTGCACAGCACAAGTTTCCAATGGGCTGCAGGAAAGGAGACATGCATGACCGTATATTTAATCCCTCATAGTTGTGAACTCAAAGCATATGCTGACAATTCAATGTATGGATTATATTACTGTTGAGATTCCAATGTGTTTTCATTTAACACAGCAGAACGCTAAATTAGTCATTAAAGTGTGGCAATGCCAAAAGTTGGCGGTTTAGGGATTCGTAGCTGGTTTATAGCTAGTGAAATGAAAACATTTATGGAACTCTTCAATGTGTATGTATTCCAGCCGAGTGATGGATGTGCCCCGGGATGCACATTCAGATAGACAGTTCGTGCTACACCCAGTTCAATCTCACCCACAAAAGCCTGAAATGACTTAGAGTAGTGTGCGTGTGTGGAGTTTTATAAGTTCTATGTCTCTGATAAATGACGCCCTGAATGTTGTGATTTTCACGCCGCCATTACAGATCCCTGGTGCCATATATATTTAAGGCTGAGCTTAACTTTGGAATCTTTGGCTGCCAATATTAGATCAACACAATAAAGAAAAAAGAAAAGAATTCTGAAAAATAGGTATATAAAAATGATGGCAAGAAGTGGTGAAAACACCCAAAACATTCCTTACTGCGGCACTTCATCAAAGGTATGAAATATGTTCTTCAACTCTTTTGTTTTTACAATTGTTTTCAAGCTATTGCTATGGAAATTTTTTATGAGAACTTCAGTCTATTTTTTATCATCACAGTTACATTGAGGCACAAAATGGTTCTTTGTTGTAGTATCAGTGTAGGACTGGGCCCTGCAAAGGAAATACTTTTTGAGGTTCCAGCTATCAGTTATACCAGGGGTGCACAACCTGCGACCCTTGATACCATTCTGTGCGGCCGCCAAACATTTGGTAACAGACATGTATGTCTTTGTCTTGTGGCTGCTCACATGTATTTTTCATGTATTCGTCCATTAGATGGCAGTCCTGGAACTGTAACTAGACATTAATGGTATATACTGTATGTACAATATGCCACAAATACAATATTTCAGTCATTAATGACCCTTTAAATCTTATTTCCTGCCCTTGTCGGTTGGTTCAGTCTGACAATGTGGCCCCCAACCCACAATGGAAGGGAGGCAGCTCAGTTGATCTATCATGCTCTCCTAACAGGTATGAACCTACTCAATGCTACCCCACTCCACATCACTGGCAAGCATGGTGATGATCCATGGAAACTCTCCAAAGAAGAGTAGGACCAGGAAGAGCTGATGCCACCTAAAGCCCCTAGAGTCCTGTACTGGAAAATAAACCAAATTCCATTGAGACGATTTGTTTCTGGCATCTGAGAAATGCTCTAAAATAAAGAAATGGCACTTCTTCAAGCATTCCTAAAATCCATGAAGTTTATTCAGCACATCATTAAAAACATCTTCAGACTTCCTATGTCTGTACAGACGATGTGCTGAATGAACTTTGTAGGTTTTAGGAGTGCCCGAAGAATTCCCATTACTTTATTTTGGATCTACACGTTTGTGCCTGTCGATTCAGGATCTTTTCTGTGCACCCGCTTCATATGTGCTTAGATTCCTTCACATGGTGAGCTGAACTCCGATGTACTTTCTATTTGGTGGTCAATTCCAGAAATGCTAAAGCATTTGTATTAGGTCAATTTATTACGTTTTTGTATTCATATATTTTTTTCTTCCGTTTGTATTTTTACAAGTCATTGTATTTCACTGTCGTATACTATTTACTATGTTTTCTTTTAATTTACACCACAAAAGTGTCCAGATGTCAGTATTTTGTACTACAGTGCTACACAGACACCCTCATCGCCATATCAATTAGAGAAGTTAGTCAGCACCTCCTGACAAAGTGACATAAATGGGCGAGTGCAAATTTGCTGTGACCAGACTACGTAAAAGCAATCACAAAGATGCAGTTGCAGGGTCTAATGGCTCCTTTACCCTGCTCAATAGAGCAGATGATGATCCAGAAGGAAGCGTTCCTTCCCAGCAATCACCTGCTTGTCAGTGAAGGAGACTACTGCATCTACATGCAGCGATCTCTTCCATAGTTCACTAATGCCATCGCTCGTCCCCATACAGAATCATTGTTTGTTGGGAGCAGATCGTGATTAGACAACACAATCTGCTGACCGCAAACGATCATATTGCCTGATGAACGAGCACTTCGCCGGCCGATTATCACTAACAAGTGTTCCTCTGAGCCCTTGCATTGATCTTCCCGATGGTTGAGCAGTGTAAAGGGGCCTTTAGGCATAAACACATAACTTTTGTAAACTTTGTTGGGAAAGCTGACGGGAAAGCTCTTGGCGCCACATATCTATAGGGCAAAGGTCACATGTCACATTCCAAAAAAATGTCCTTTTGGTTTACACCAGGCCATTAAGCCCCAGCGTACCTTTTATTTTGCTGCAAAGAATATCAAAGAAGACTATGGTATTCTATTGAGTTGGAGGCCAAAAAGTAATGTGAACAGAGTCAAAGATATAAGACCGAATCTTTGATACTCTTCTTAGTGTATATTCTGTAGCATTTTAGAAAGGACACTCTGTAACCCCATACATGAGGCCTAAAAGAAGGGCGAATCCCCTGTTGGACCACCATGTCTTGGCAGGTGGGCTCATGCAATTTGTATTAACATGTGCACTAGGAACCTCACAGTTAATGTATATTTAATATCGCAGTAATGTACTTTTTCAAATATGTAATTTTTGCATATTGCTTAGTGCATGCAGAGTGCTTCCTCATTATCTCATTTCCACAGGATCCACTGATGATCTAATGTGGATGGTGCGGCCCCACAAAAATGTGCTGTTCCTCCAGGAGATAAGCAGGACCAGCTTTGTCTGTCAGGTGCTTATCATTCTGTTTTCCTGTAGAATGAAATATGCATACTTAATTATCCTGGTATGTATGTTTCGGGATGTGTTACTGATAGACATCTAATGGTGTATTGATGCTGTGTTTGCGTTCGGAGGCATACATTTAGAGGATTTTCTTACATGCACCTCTAATGGATGCCTCAGATGTATGCCACTGTATAGACATACAGTATCAAAAGTCACTCATAGGCTCCCGTGCTTTCTCTGTGAGGTTCCCTTAGGAAGAATAGCATTGTCTACTATGCTGTTCTCATGACAAGTAGGGGTGCGAGCAGTTGGACACCACTTGTCCTGTAGATAGCTGATAAATGTTGTTTGTGGGCCACCCGCTTTTAAAGGGCATCCCATTCAGATGTCCTTTAGGTCTCTAAAGTTTTCCAAAAGAAGCATGCTTTGTGAAGATTCAATAAGGCAAAACTGTCATACACAGAAACTAGAAGTGATTTTGATGATGTGGAATGGTCTGCAAGAAAACCCTTCCCCACATGTAGATTTACTGCTAAAACTGACTGCTCAGCTTCCTCAGAATACACACCTATCATTACACACTCCTCTCTTTCCATGGAGGCTGGTGAGGCACTGGCCACCCAGGTACAGCAACATACCAGAAAACCCTTCTGTTTGGTTAAACATTATTTTTTCATGGCTTCTTCTAATCCTACCATTGCTGTATTTAGTCCAATCAAATGTAATTGTACATTCGGTAGACTGAAACCACATGTTAACCGTGATGGAAAATATGGCGGCTCTCACAAAAAGACTGACGGCCTTGTGCTCTAGCCAGCTCATTGGCAAGATTTAAGCTGGGCATCTGGCGAGCACTTTTCATACCTCCAGGTAGAGAAATCCTGTGTTGAAGTGGTAATTCCCCTCAATCACTCCCAGCTTTCTTTTCCTCTCTCCTCTATGACGGCTATGTGCACCACACTATGAAAACCTTCTGGAATTTCTCCAAGCAGGTTCTAATGAAGTATAATGATGTCTAAGATGGTTGCTGCAGACTGTTACTATAACCTTCAACATAATTTAGCTCTTTACAATATTCCATGTTTATATTGGATCTATGGCTTATTTACTTCATATTACTATGACTGCTGTTTAGGTTATGAGAATATGGGGCAATTTTCTGTAAATCTTGGCACAATTAGGATCCGTTCACATCTCTGATGGATCCATCATATGACAGACACCACTGGTGCTTGACAGACCCTTCTGATTTATAATGGGGTCTTATGTATGTACATGGAATCAGAGCCTAAGGATTCTTTCAGATAAATTAGCAAAAACATATCAGTGATCTGGATGCCAAAAAAGCGGACCACATATAGATGGTGTGTGCTGTCTTTTTTTTTTTTTTTTGTAGACCCATTCACTTTCAAGTGAACTGACCTATTGACCATAACGGGTCAGTGTTCTGTACATGTACTGTCCGCCCTACACCTGGACAGAACCCGAACATGACTATTGCTCACTTTGTCACGTCTTCTCTCATTCCTAGTGCTCATAAGAGATAAAGACCTAGATGAAAGCTGTGCTGTCCTATTGTGAATGGGTGGGCAGCAGTATGGTTAGCTGACCACAGCATCTGTGCACAGATACTAATGTTTGCCTGTGGTCTTGTGCCAAATGTTCAATGCTCTATAATTGTAGCATTCTTTCCTCATTTAGAGATGAGGTCACAACCCAAAGCCAGAGAGGCACAGCATGGTGGTAACAAAATGTAACATTTGTGTTCAGCCGAAAATGTTACAGAGAAATTAAAGTGAATGACAGAAAAGGATCTGTTTGTATCTAGGTAACGGCAATATAAATCCCAGCTTCATGGACTACGTGCTAGTGGTAGCGTCAGAGCCCCATTGCTGGAAACCTTGATGATCCAGAGAGGTCAATTGAAGCTCCTGGACCTCAATGCAATATCTGTAACACTGTCCCCCAATTATGATGCAACTTCTGCACCCCTCACACCCCCCATATTTCATCTTCTGTAAAAAGCATTAAACGCGGCCCGTCACCTCTCCTGGCATGTTGGCTTTGGCAATTACTTGCATTCCATATGTAATAACAATTATGGATTGTTTTTACAATCATATGTTGTGCTTTTCCTTAATTTGTACTGCTAGAAGTTTATGAATAAAGGTACAGCTGGGTGTTACCACTTGGAGGTGTGTCCCGCACAGTCTGACACTTGCAGCACTGATTGGGCAATGTCAGACTGTGTAGGGACACCCCCCAACTGGTAACACTGATCTGGACATAGATCTTTATTTATAAACTTCTAGCCAGGCATAATAGAGGAAAGGAACAACATAGTAATAAGAAAAGATGCTCAAGAATTGTTATTTCACATTGTATACATTTATTTACTAAAACAGACATGTCAGGAATGGGGATGTGTCCTCTTTAAAAGCCCCCACCTTCCCCAAATTTTCACCAGAATATATGACAAGTATCCTGACTGCTGTAACGCCCTTCCAATCAGGAGAACAGGGATTCAGTGTCTCCGATTTGACTGCAGCAGCCGTTGGCAATCTGTTATCCAGTCGGCACTACGCTTCACCTTATGCTGTGCTGACCTCTAGGGAAGGCGTCACAATTCCACTTGTGTACAACAAGACCAGCACTCACTCCATGCAATTCATTATTACTGCATCAGTCCAAATACATATGACGCATTTCAGGTCAGGCACGAGCCTTTTTCAAACATATGTCCAATACCTGAGCCGAAACACGTCACATGTAATTACACTGATGCAGTAATAAAAGTATTGAATTGCACGGAGCGAGTGCTGGTCTTTTTGTACACAGGTGGAGCAGCAGTCGGGCATGTGCACTGTCTGTCCTAATGAACGGAGCAGAAGAGTACATGCCTGACTGCAGCTCCGTTTATGGGAACCCTATTCTTGTGATTAGTGGGCATCTCAGCAGAGGGGCTCCATCAATCAGACATTTATCATCTATCCTGTAGACAGGTTGTGTGTTGTTTGTGGAACGCCCATTTAGGTCATGATGACACATCTTAGCACCTATGCACAGTAAAACATGCCCATGTTCAGACCACCCTGTGTGCCATCAGTCCTGCCGCACAATGCGGAATGGACAGCACAAATACATTGCAATTTTCTAACATGATGGCAAATCTCTGTGTGATATTGAGCACTTGACTTATATGGTATACTTCTCATTCTGAATTATTATTATTAGGACAATATTCCGCTCTGTATAACCAGCTGCGGAACACACAGAAAACAATAGTATATTCCTTTATTTATCCAACAGCATTCACACACACTTATATTTTAGGTTTTTATCCCATATACATTTTACCTGATAATATAAGTGAATATAGATATAGAAATCCCGGCTAAAGCATTGCTTCTTTGATGTAGATGAGACGTGTCGACCATGGCTTCTACCATTAATTATAAATGCTGTCCCTCACTGTGAATTCCGATGTCCTTTAACCTTTTCCTGACACCACAAGAGAAAAATGTCTACAGAAAACAGCTCTGGTCACAGCTGTTAGCAGCAGAGCAATTCCAGACAAAGGACTTATTTTCTGTGGCTACTAATGGTTATAAAAGACATGGAAGATTATTCTGTCATAAACACGTCCAAATCAGAGTACCTCAATTCACAACCTTCTATCAGGCAGTACACCCGGCTCTGATAACCCATTTACCTCAAAGTCCACCAGTGGAGCGTGCTTAAAAATCAGAATTGCCTGATGCACAAGCGTTTGCTCATTTCTCAGGCAATCCGTGGCAGAATTAAACGGCAAGATTATCATGCGAACGCTCGTTAGTGATTATTGGCCAGTGTACTACAGCCTTTAGGCCTTGATTTATCAAGACCAGCGTGTGCTATGCTGCCAGAGAAGGCATGTCATTTATGAGGAGGAGCAGGCATCATTCTGTCCGCCAGAAGGAAAGGCAGAAGATTTCAGCCACTATTTATGTCAGTTTCTGACATAAATAATGAATAATGTGCCAGGGCTGACACACTACCTTCATCATGTCCCCTCTGGGTGGCGTAAAAATGCCAGTTGCAACTTAAAAAGTCGCAATGGCATTTAACAAGTTATAAAACTGGAGTTTTAAACTTTTTTTTAATGCCAAAAAATGCGTAATCAGAATGATAAATCTTTCCTTAAGGGGCGATTTACATGATAATATGGCAAATTGATCTGCACTTTTCCTTCAATGTATGGTACAATATTGGGAAAAATGAACACTTATAGTTTGCATGAAGGCTGTATTACACCAGCTGATTGTCGGCCAGATCATCACTGACAAGTGTTTGTAGGAACGTTCATCATCTGCCTGTGTAATACTGCCGCCGATTACCCGATGGGTAAAAGCAGTGTAAACGTCATGACAACTGACCCTGACTTCTTCTATACTCAATCAAAGTGCAGAGAGAGCAGAGCCTCTAGGTGTAAAGGAAAAGCCCCTGTTGCTCATTTCCATATATTAAAACATTATTTTTCTCAGCAATGCGGGCATATATGTATATGGGACCAACTCAGATGCCTTCAGCTGCCAAGTGCACATGGAACAGGTCAGCCAGTTTCATAGGTACAGATCTGCTGACAGATGCCCTTTAAGGATTTTTTTTGTGCCAGAATATCGTATCTGTGTCTTTTTTAGCTGGCGCTAAATGTATGATTTGATTGAGCCTAAATCTTTGATGTTTTAGAATGTGGTGAATGAAAGATGCGGCACATAGGGATTTACATTATCAGAATGTAACTATTACAACACTTTTTAGACTTCCTTGGAGCTGATAT
>JAKVIS010002257.1:0-24351 GCA_033119425.1 Bufotes viridis | reverse complement strand
CTCCAACCTTCTAGCCATCTTTCTCTCCCAACACAGCTGCCCCTTCCCATTGAGGTGCAGCCCGTCCCTACGGTAGAGCCTGTAGCCAACAGAGAAGTCGGCCCAGTTCTCCATGAACCCGAACCCCTCCTTCCTACACCAGTTCTTGAGCCACTTGTTAACCTCCCTAATCTCCCGCTGCCTTTCTTGTGTGGCTCGTGGTACAGGCAGTATTTCAGAAAATACTACTTTTGAGGTCCTTGCCCTAAGCTTTTGACCTAAATCCCTGAAATCATTTTTAAGGACTCTCCACCTTCCTCTAACTTTTGTCATTGGTTCCGATATGGACTATGACCGCTGGATCTTCTCCAGCCCCTCCCAGTAATCTGTCAACCCGATCCGCGATGTGTCGAACTCTAGCGCCAGGAAGACAGCACACTGTTCGGCGATCACGATCTTTGTGACAGATTGCCCTATCTGTACCCCTAATAATTGAGTCTCCCACTACCAGCACCTGTCTGGCCTGCCCTGCTCTCCTGGTCCCCTGCTTACTGGAGCTGACATTCCCCTGACTGGCAGAGGAAGTGTCTGGCTGCAGCGGGTGCCAGTCCCTGAACTGTCATCCCCCTCATCTGCCAACCGTGCAAACTTGTTGGGGTGTGTCAAATCAGGGCTAGCCTCCCTGGCACTCTTCCCTCTACCCCGCTTTCTTACTGTGTCATCTGCAAATATTGATATTTTACTGTGCAAGCCTTCTACAAGATCATTAATAAATATATTGAAAAGAATAGGGCCGAGTACTGACCCCTGAGGTACCCCACTAGTGACAGTGACCCCTCCAGTACTGACCCCTGAGGTACCCCACTAGTGACAGTGACCCCTCCAGTACTGACCCCTGAGGTACCCCACTAGTGACAGTGACCCAATTATCTTTTAAAAGTTATCTTTTAATGTTGGAAGGTGTTTTTGTACTATGTAGTTTGTAGACTTCCTCATAATTGTACCTGCCAATAGGCGATTTGTGCTCAATTGAATTTCACCCCAGAACAAAATATATGTTTAGGCGGACACTATTATACTTTGCCAGCCACAGCTGTGACACCAGATTTATGGTATTGCTATTTTGGCAATTGAATTTCACCCGAGTCCAAAATATTCCCTGTTTCGGACAGATTTAAACTAGGCCTGCAACTGCTGGAACACCAGATTCAGAGTATTGCTATTTTGGCAATTGAATTTCACCCCAGAACAAAATATATGTTTTGGCGGACACTATTATACTTTGCCAGCCAGTGCTGGGACACCAGATTCAGGGTATTGCTATTTTGGCTATTGAATTTCACCACAGAAAATGATCTATCCTTTGCCAGACAGCAGACAGTATCACACTTGGCTAGCCAAAGCTGGAACACCAGATTTAGGGTATTGGTGTTTTGGGAATTGTATTTAACCCCTTTGTTACGGTTACTCCCAGGCTAGCTGGAAGCTGGACCGCTTGGATAGTCTGGATCTCTGTTTAGGGAGAGAGAGAGGAGCCGCTTCGTCTCGATATCCAGAAGGATCCTGTAAATGTAGAACAATCCCACTAGCTATTTTACAGCTAGGATAATCTTCCGCCCACAACAAAACGAGTCGACGCTGCGATTTGAAGGTCAAGCTAGGACTGACTGTCCTGGGGCATACAGCCTCTTTTATTTACAATCCACAAACATAGTACTGCCCACAGGGGTCTGAAATACAACCAATCAATCCGTACAATACACACCGACACTCCCACACAAAATCCTCACCTCTGCCTGTGATCTGATTACTGAACACAATGGCTAATATAATTATCACAGGCAGAGAAATACAGTTTTATAAAACATATCACAGGAACCCCAAAACATGCAATAACCCCATAACAAGTATATCCTCGGAACCGGGGATCTGGGTGAGCCACATATCCAAAATTCACCCAGATCCGTTCAGTAGTTTGGACGATACAGGTTAATGCAGATTCCACAGAACATATACAG
Organism: Bufotes viridis; assembly: GCA_033119425.1. NCBI lineage: Eukaryota > Metazoa > Chordata > Amphibia > Anura > Bufonidae > Bufotes > Bufotes viridis. Next base: position 22,354 of record JAKVIS010002257.1, on the reverse strand, counting down.
GCTATATAAAAATAATGACTGTATCATGTGTCCCCTGCTGTATAGTTTAAAACTACTGCCCGATGTCTTTGTGCACCAAATACCGGCGAGATGGCACCGTGTAGAAAAGTCCAAACAGTGTCTGTGAGTTAAAATGGCCGCCATCCATTGTTCTCACCATGTGCTTCATCCATGAAATGGTGGCCATCCAGTAACTCCACAGTATGTCCCCAGATGGTTCTTAAAGGGCCGTAATCCAGAGGCAGGAGGCGGGCAAGCAGTCCTCTACAGGCACAAGTGGCGGAGCTGGTTCCGCCACATTTCTCCTCTTTACCAATCAGACTAACAGGGTAAATAACAGTTTTGTAACAGTGCTCCTTTTTGTGGAACACTCTGGCAGACACTGTCTGACCCCTTTCGGGGCAGACTAAGGCTGTCCAGACCGCTGGTTATGCTGGGCTGAGGTCTGTTTGTCTGGACAACCCGTCGGCGTTGCCATTCTGTTTCCCAGGTCTGTAGGTAATGGTGAAGTTGAAGGGTTGTAACGATAAACTCCAACGTAAAAGTCTGCCGTTATCCCCAGAGACCCGGTTTAGCCACACCAACGGGTTATGGTCTGTAACCAGAGTGAACTCTTGTCCATACAAATAGGGAGTCAATTTCTTTAGTGCCCACACCAAAGCCAAACACTCTTTTTCTACCGCTGCATAGCTGACTTCGCGTGGCAGGAGCTTACGGCTGATGTAGGCAACTGGGTGCTCCTCCGTCTTCGCCTACTTGGCTGAGGACAGCTCCCAGCCCGAACATGGAAGCGTCTGTATGTACGATAAAACGTTTGTTAAGGGCTGGGGCCGCCAAGACAGGAGCGTTAACAAGAGCATTTTTGAGAGCTTGGAAAGCCGTTTCACAGTGGGGAGACCACAGGACCTGTCGAGGTAAGTTTTTCTTGGTCAGGTCAGTCAGGGGTTTGGCAAGTGTGCTGTAGTCTGGTACAAACCGTCTGTAGTACCCTGCTGTGCCCAGGAATGCTAGGACCTGAGTCTTAGTGGTGGGGTGGGCCAATTGGCGACAGCTTCTATCTTGGCCGGCTCTGGTCGCTGTTTCCCACACCCTACCCGGTGACCCAGGTACTGTACCTCGGCCATCCCAAAGTGGCATTTTTCTGGCTTCAGAGTCAGGCCAGCAGCCCGGATCTGATCCAGAACCATTCCTACATGAGCTAAGTGGTCCTCCCAGGACTCACTGTGGATCGCTATGTCGTCCAGGTATGCGCAAGCAAAACTCTGGAAGCCATCCAGGAGCCTATCGACCAAGCGCTGGAATGTAGCTGGGGCATTCTTCATCCCGAACGGCATTACCTTAAACTGATATAAGTCGAACGGGGTGACGAATGCCGACTTGGGGACAGCCTCCTGGGCCAGGGAATCTGCCAGTAACCCTTGCAGAGGTCGATGGTGGTCAGATAACTTCCCTGGCTATACGATCGAGTAGCTCGTCTACCCTGGGCATAGGGTAAGCGTCCGTCACTGTCTTTTCATTGAGCCTCCGATAGTCTACGCAAAACCGGGTTGTACCATCTTTCTTGGGCACCAGGACCACTGGGAAGCCCAGGGACTATCGGAGGGCTCAATTACCCTGAGTTGGAGCATCTCATCGATCTCCTTCTTCATCCCTGTCCTAACTGCCTCTGGGATTCGGTAAGGAGCCTGGCGTAAAGGAGCTTGTCCCGGGTATCTACCTGGTGGGTGCTTAAGGTAGTGTACCCTGGCTTCTGGGAGAAAGTGGGGCTTTTGGACTGCAGGAGTTGGTTAAGCTGCTCCCTTTCAGTGGGGCTAAGTCGGTCCCCTATCTTGACCTGAGCTACTATATCTGCGTAAGTACTCTTTTCTAACAGATCTGGAATGGGTAGACTGTCGGGGTCTTCCTGAGGGGGACAGCATACGGCCATCACGTTCTCCGGCCGCTCAAGATATTCCTTGAGCATGTTCACATGGAATGTCTTTCTAAGATTGCTGTCATGGCAGCTAGCTATTACGTAAGTGGTGTCTCCCTTTTCTCCACTATCTGGTAGGGGCCCTGCCAGGACGCCTGCAATTTGTCTGTCTTAACTGGCTTAAGCACTAACACCTTTTGCCCTATGGTAAAGATTCTCTTTCGGGCCCTCGATCGTACCATACCTTCTGTCTTCTCTGGGCCGATTGGAGGTTAGCCTGCACTGATTTGGCTAATTGCTCCATTCGGTCCCTGAGTTCCAGCACGCACGGCACAATGGGGACACCGTCAGTCTTCCATCTCTCCTCTCCCAGTGCTCCCGGATCAGGTTCAGGGGTCCCCGCACCTTTCTTCCGTAGAGCAACTCGAAGGGAGAGAACCCGGTCAAGCTTCCTGGGGCACCTCCCGATAAGCAAATAGGAGGTGCGGCAGAAAACGCTCCCAGTCTCGGTATTCCTGAGTAAACGCTCTTGAGCATTTGTTTGAGGGTCCCATTGAACCTCTCACAAAGTCCGTCTCGTCTGGGGTGGTATGGAGAGCTCAGGAGGGACTTCATTTTGCAAACCTGCCAGAGTTGCTGAGTCAATTCGGCAGTAAATTGGGTGCCTCGGTCGGACAGGATTTCTTTGGAAATCCTACCCGGGAGAACACCTGCACCAGCGCATTCGCTACCGTATCCGCTTGATGTTGGATAGGGCGACAGCTTCCGGGTACCTGGTAGCGTAGTCCACTACGGTAAGAATGTAGCGCTCACCGGAGGGACTAGGGGTAGCAAGCGGTCCCACTAGGTCAATAGCAACCCTGCTGAAGGGTTCCTCCACAATGGGCATATTTACTAGATGAGCTTTAGGGTGATCGCTCTCCTCCCTACTCGTTGACACACATCGCAGGTATTACAATAAGTCCTAACATCAGCGTGTACCCCTGGCCAAAAGAACGTGTGAGTAATGCGGTGTAGTGTGCGGGTTACAGCTAGGTGGCCTGCCAAGGGAATGTCGTGTCCTATCTTGAGTATTTCTCGACGGTATTTGTGGGGCACTACCAGCTGTCGCCTATGCTGCCCCCTTTCTCCGTCAAGCGATATAGCTTTCCCTTTTCCCATAAAAAGGTTTCGTTATCTGACTCGCTTCCTCCGGTCTCTGCTCGTTCCCGGTACTTTTGTAATGTCGGGTCAGTCTTAGACTCTGTCTCGAAAGCATCTGGGGTGTCCTAGGGTATGGGACCTAACGGGTCAGTCAAGGTCGGGGTAGGTCTTACCTGTGTCTCCCGCACTGGTGAGGGTTCTCGCTCCGCTCGGGCTTGGGCTCGGGTAGTCACTGGGTTCGCCTCGTTGTTGTATACTGGAGCATAGGCAGAAGTCATGGGGCCCAAATCGTTGCCCAGTAGTACTCGGCAGGTAAATTATCCATTATGCCCACGCTCACGGCCCCCTTTCCCGCCTCCCCAATCAAGATGTACTTTAGCGGTCGGAATTTTGTACACATCCCCCCGCCACTCTAACGGCCACAGTCTGCCCTGATCGCTTGTGCTCCGGCACCAAATGGCTCTGGACCAGTGTAATGGTAGCCCTCGTGTCTCTTAACCCCTCGGTAGATCGCCCTCGAGCCATACCTTCTGCCGATGGTGCTGGCGGTTATCCGAAGCAGCATATACAGGATCTGCTTCATGAAGTGGTCCCAAATATTCCTCCATAGGGGCCTCTTGGTTAACACAGAGCGCCCGGGCAGGACGAGATGATCCAGAGGGGTAATTATAATTCCGGGGTCTGGTGTGCATTAAGGGGCAGCTAGCCATGAGGTGCCCTGGTTGCTTGCATCGGTAGCAGGTCGGTCTGGGACGATCAGAGTTGTAATTCGGGGTCCTGAGTACCGTACGGGCCCCGCGGCACCGGGGCTCGGAATTCGCTACGTGGCGACGTACGGTAAACATCTTTGTGTTCGACCCGTGCTGGGGTTCGGTAGTTCGTGGGTTCATGTAGACGGGAGTCGTAATGTTCATCGGCCAATTTGGCTGCTTCTTCTAAGGTAGAAGGTCGTCTGTCTCGCAGCCATTCCTTCCCCTGCTGCTCCATGCCGTTATAAAAATGTTCTAAGAGAAATAATTGTAAAATTTCCTCACCAGTCACAGCTTTACTTCCGCTCATCCAGTGATTTGCCGCTCTCCGCATTCGGTGCGCCCATTCCATATGTGTATCGTTAGGCTTCTTTTTCGTGCTACGAAATTGTCGGCGATATGTGTCAGGAGTTACAGCGCATCGCCGCAACAGTGTCTCTTTGACCAGCGCATACTGTGTCACTTCCTCAGCGCCCAGAGTCCGAAATGCTTCCAGGGCTCGCCCGGCTAGTTTCCCAGACAATATCGTGGCCACTCTCTGTTGGGAATCTGGTGCAGGGCACATTGCCTTCGAAGTCCGCCAAATATTCATCGATTCCTGTCTCGCTCTCTAGGAAGGGTCTAAAAGCCGCATAGGGTATCTTTGGCCTCCCGGCGTTTTCGACAGGAATGATTACCTGCGGTGCTTCGGCATTGCGGTGTGCGGTCACCAGGCTGAGTTCGTGGGCTCGAGCCTTCTGTATATCCTCATCCGCTTCTGCCATCAACTGCTGCACCAGTTCCATAGGTGGGTTCGGCCCGTATAGCGAGAGTCTCTCCGAACAATCCTGGTCTTTTCATCACTACTCGTGGTCGGGGTCTCTGCCATCGTGAAGCCCTGATCCAGTTCGGTTAATTCTGCGATCAGTTCCCTTCTCGGACGGTTGCTGGCTTTCCCCCTCTGTTTTCGAGTAAATCCTTCAGGGTCGCACGTTTCAATTTTTCGTAAGCGCTCTCCATCCGTTCAGTACCTCTCCTAGGAAATCCAGGACAATCCCACCGCTGCCATCCAAATGTTACGGTTACTCCCAGGCTAGCTGGAAGCTGGACCGCTTGGATAGTCTGGATCTCTGTTTAGGGAGAGAGAGGAGCCGCTTCGTCTCGATATCCAGAAGGATCCTGTAAATGTAGAACAATCCCACTAGCTATTTTACAGCTAGGATAATCTTCCGCCCACAACAAAACGTAGTCAACGCTGCGATTTGAAGGTCAAGCTAGGACTGACTGTCCTGGGGCATACAGCCTCTTTTATTTACAATCCACAAACATAGTACTGACCCACAGGGGTCTGAAATACAACCAATCAATCCGTACAATACACACCGACACTCCCACACAAAATCCTCACTCTCTGCCTGTGATCTGATTACTGAACACAATGGCTAATATAATTATCACAGGCAGAGAAATACAGTTTTATAAAACATATCACAGGAACCCCAAAACATGCAATAACCCCATAACAAGTATATCCTCGGAACCGGGGATCTGGGTGAGCCACATATCCAAAATTCACCCAGATCCGTTCAGTAGTTTGGACGATACAGGTAAATGCAGATTCCACAGAACATATACAGGCTATATAAAAAATAATGACTGTATCATGTGTCCCCTGCTGTATAGTTTAAAACTACTGCCCGATGTCTTTGTGCACCAAATACCGGCGAGATGGCACCGTGTAGAAAAGTCCAAACAGTGTCTGTGAGTTAAAATGGCCGCCATCCATTGTTCGCACCATGTGCTTCATCCATGAAATGGTGGCCGTCCAGTAACTCCACAGTATGTCCCCAGATGGTTCTTAAAGGGCCGTAATCCAGAGGCAGGAGGCGGGCAAGCAGTCCTCTACAGGCACAAGTGGCGGAGCTGGTTCCGCCACATTTCTCCTCTTTACCAATCAGACTAACAGGGTAAATAACAGTTTTGTAACACCCTTAATAAAATAAAGAAATTGCTATCCTGAGTGTATGGGAAATAGACAGTTCACTGTGAGCAGGCTAAACTCCATGTCTGAAGAGGACCTCACCAGCAGGAAACCTCTCTGTATATAACACATAGAAAGTGTCCGTCTGGTGTATGGGAAATAGACAGTACACAGTGAGCAGGCTAAACTCCATGTCTGAAGAGGACCTCACCAGCAGGAGACCTCTCTGTATATAACACATAGAAAAGGTCCGTCTGGGGAATGGGAAATAGACAGTATACTGTGAGCAGGCTCAACCCCATGTCTGAAGAGGACCTCACCAGCAGGAAAACTGTCTATACATAGTAACATAGTAACATAGTAACATAGTACATAGGGCCGAAAAAAGACATCTGTCCATCCGGTTCGGCCTGTCATCCTGCTAGTTGATCCAGAGGAAAGAAGTACTCCTCGGATCAACGACCCATCTCTAGTAGCTATAGCCTGTAATATTATTACGCTCCAAAAATACATCCGGGCCCCTCTTGATTTCCTTTATTGTACTCACCATCACCACCTCCTCAGGCAGAGAGTTCCATAGTCTCACTGCTCTTACCGTAAAGAATCCTCTTCTATGTTTGTGTACAAACCTTCTTTCCGCCAGATGCAGAGGATGTCCCCTCGTCACAGTCCTGGGGATAAATAGATGATGGGAGTGATCTCTGTACTGACCCCTGATATATTTATACATAGTTATTAGATCTCCTCTCAGTTTTTTTTCCTAAAGTAAATAACCCTAATTTTGATAATCTTTCAGGGTACTGTAGATCCCTCATTCCAGTTATTACTTTAGTTGCCCTCCTCTGAACCCTCTCCAGCTCTGCTATGTCCGCCTTGTTCCCATGAGCCCAGAACTGTACACAGTCCTCCATGTGTGGTCTGACTAGCGATTTGTAAAGTAGTAGGGCTATGTTTTCATCATGGGCGTCTATGCCCCTTTTGATGCAACCCATTATCTTATTGGCCTTGGCAGCAGCTGCCTGACACTGGTTTTTGCAGCTTAGTTTGCTGTTTATTAAAATTCCTAGATCCTTTTCCATGTCAGTGTTACTGAGTGTTTTACCATTTAGTATGTACGGGTGACTTGCATTATTCCTTCCCATGTGCATAACTTTACATTTGTCAGTGTTAAACCTCATCTGCCATTTCTCTGCCTAAGTCTCCAATCTATCCAGATCCCTCTGTAGCAGAAAACTGTCCTCTTCAGTGTTAATTACTTTACACAGTTTAGTGTCATCTGCAAATATTGATATTTTACTGTGCAAGCCTTCTACAAGATCATTAATAAATATATTGAAGAGAATAGGGCTCAATACTGACCCCTGAGGTACCCCACTAGTGACAGTGACCCCTCCAGTACTGCCCCCTGAGGTACCCCACTAGTGACAGTGACCCCTCCAGTACTGAACCCTGAGGTACCCCACTAGTGACAGTGACCCCTCTAGTACTGACCCCTGAGGTACCCCACTATTGACAGTTGCCCAATCTGAGTTTGTACCGTTAATAACCACCCTCTGTTTTCTGTCACTCAGCCAGTTACTTACCCACATACAGACATTTTCTCCCAGTCCGAGCATCCTCATTTAATATACTAACCTTTTATGAGGTACGGTGTCAAATGCTTTGGAGAAGTCCAGATATACGACATCCATTGATTCGCCGCTGTCAAGTCTAGAACTTACCTCCTTATAGAAACTGATTAGATTAGTTTGGCATGACCGATCCCTCATGAAGCCGTGCTGATATGGCGTTATTTGCTTATTTTCATTGAGATCCTCTAAGATAGCATCTCTTACAAAACCTTCAAACAGTTTCCCCACAACAGATGTTAAACTTACCGGCCTATAGTTTCCGGGCTCTGTTTTTGGACCCTTTTTGAATATTGGCACCACATTTGCTATGCGCCAATCCTGTGGGACATTCCTTGTCAGTATAGAGTCCGCAAATATCAGAAATAAGGGCCTGGCTATGACATTACTTAATTCCCTTAGGATACAGGGGTGTTCGCCATCTGGTCCTGGCGATTTGTCTATTTTATTCTTTTTAAGTCGCTGTTGTACTTCTTCTTGGGTCAGACAGGACACTTTTAATGGGGGATTTATTTTTACATTCAGCATTTCATCTGACAGTTTATTTTCCTCAGTAAATACATTGGAGAAAAAAAATATTTAACAGCTTTGCTTTCTCCTCGTCGCTCTCTGCAACACCCCCTCATTACTCTTTAGAGGGCCGACACCTTTAGATTTATACTTTTTAACATTTTATAATTGAAGAAAATTTTAGGGTTAGTTTTACTCTCTTTGGCAATTAATCTCTCGGTCTCTAGTTTGTCCGCTTTTATTTGTTTTTTACATGTTCTATTTTTTTCCTTATAGTTTTTCAGTGCTTCCTCGCTACCCTCCTGTTGTAGTGATTTATATGCTTTCTTTTTGTCATTTATTGCTTTCTTTACATTTCTATTTGTCCACATTGGTTTCTTTTTGTTCCTTAGCCTTTTATTCCTATAAGGTATGTACCTCTCACAATTAGATGTTACAATGCTTTTAAAGATCTCCCATTTTGTGGCTGTATTTTTGTTTGAGGACTTTGTCCCAGTTAGGCCTATGGCCTCGCTTAGTTGGCAAAATTTAGCTTTTTTGAAGTTTGGTATTTTTGTTCCTCCCTGTAGAAATGCTCTTTTGAATGATAATTGGAAGGTTATTACTATGGTCACTATTTCCCAGGTGTCCCTCGACCTGCACGTCTGTTGTTCTGTCCGGTCTATTGGTTAATACTAAGTCCAGTATGGCCGTCCCTCTAGTCGGGTCCTGAACCAGTTGGAAAAGGTAATTGTCTTTGGTTATTGCCAAAAACCTGTTTCCTTTTTGGAATGTACAGGTCTCAGTTTCCCAGTCTATATCTGGGTAGTTGAAGTCCCCCATGATAATGACTTCATTATGATTTGCCGCCTTGTCTATCTCGTTTAGTAATAGATTTTCTGTAGACTCTGGTATATTAGGTGGTTTATAGTAAACTCCTATTACTAATTTATTATTGTTTTTGGCTCCATGTATCTCTACCCACAATGACTCCACATGTTCATGTCCCTCACTTATATCTTCTCGGACTATGGGCTTTAGATAGGACTTTACATAAAGGCAGACCCCTCCCCCTCTCCGGTTTTGATGATCCTTTCTAAACAGACTGTAACCCTGTACATTAACTGCCCAGTCATAGCTATCATCCAGCCATGTCTCAGTTATTCCCACTATATCATAGTCCTCCTCACACATCACTAATTCCAGTTCCCCAGTTTTGTTAGTCAGGCTTCTGGCATTAGTGTACATACAATTAAGAGGTTTTTGTATATTTTTAACCCTACACCTTTCCATCTGAACTGTTTTAGTCCCTCCTTCCATTCCTCCTTCCATTCCTCCCCCCACACATAGAAAAGGTCCGTCTTGTTTATGGGAAATAGACAGTTCACTGTGAGCAGGCTAAACTCCATGTCTGAAGAGGACCTCACCAGCAGGATAACCTCTCTATAACATATAGAAAAGGTCCGTCTGGTGTATGGGAAATAGACAGATCACTGTGAGCAGGCTCAACCCCATGTCTGAAGAGGACCTCACCAGCAGGAAAACTTCTCTGTATATAACACATAGAAAAGGTCCGTCTGGTGTATGGGAAATAGACAGTTCACTGTGAGCAGGCTCAACCCCATGTCTGAAGAGGACCTCACCAGCAGGAAAACCTCTCTGTATATAACACATAGAAAAGGTCCGTCTGGTGTATGGGAAATAGACAGTACACTGTGAGCAGGCTCAACCCCATGTCTGAGGAGGACCTCACCAGCAGGAAAACTCTCTGTATATAACACATAGAAAAGGTCCGTCTGGTGTATGGGAAATAGACATTACACTGTGAGCAGGCTAAACTCCATGCCTGAAGAGGACCTCACCAGCAGGAAACCTCTCTGTATATATAACACATAGAAAAGGTTCGTCTGGGGTATGGGAAATAGACAGTTCACTGTGAGCAGGCTCAACCCCATGTCTGAAGAGGACCTCACCAGCAGGATAACCTCTCTATAACATATAGAAAAGGTCAGTCTGGTGTATGGGAGATAGACATTACACTGTGAGCAGGCTCAACCCCATGTCTGAAGAGGACCTCACCAGAAGGAAAACCTTTCTGTATATATAACACATAGAAAAGGTCCGTCTGGTGTATGGGAAATAGACAGTATACTGTGAGCAAGCTCAACCCCATGTATGAAGAGGACCTCACCAGCAGGAAACCTCTCTGTATATATAACACATAGAAAAGGTTCGTCTGGGGTATGGGAAATAGACAGTTCACTGTGAGCAGGATCAACCCCATGTCTGAAGAGGACCTCACCAGCAGGAAACCTCTCTGTATATATAACACATAGAAAAGGTCTGTCTGGTGTATGGGAAATAGACAGTTCACTGTGAGCAGGCTAAACTCCATGCCTGAACAAGACCTCACCAGCAGGAATCTTCTCTGTATATAACACATAGAAAATGTCCATCTGGAGTATGGGAGATAGATAGTACACTGTGAGCAGGCTCAACCCCATGTTTGAAGAGGACCTCACCAGCAGGAAACCCTCTCTATATATAACACATAGAAAAGGTCCGTCTGGTGTATGGGAAATAGACAGATCACTGTGAGCAGGCTCAACCCCATGTTTGAAGAGGACCTCACCAGCAGGAAACCCTCTCTATATATAACACATAGAAAAGGTCCGTCTGGTGTATCGGAAATAGACAGTTCACTGTGAAAATGCTAAACCTCATGCCTGAAGAGGACCTCCCCAGCAGGAAAACCTCTCTATAACACATAGAAAGTGTCTGTCTGGGGTATGGGAAATAGACAGTTCACTGTGAGCAGGCTCAACCCCATGTCTGAAGAGGACCTCACCAGCAGGATAACATCTCTATAACACATAGAAAAGGTCCGTCTGGAGTATGGGAAATAGACATTTCACAGTGAGCAGGCTAAACTTCATGTCTGAAGAGGACCTCACCAGCAGGAAAACCTCTCTGTATAAAACACATAGAAAAGGTCCGTCTTGGGTATGGGAAATAGACAGTTCACTGTGAGCAGGCTCAACTCCATGCCTGAAGAGGACCTCACCAGCACGAAAACCTTTCTGTATATAACATATAGAAAAGGTCCGTCTGGTGTATGAGAAATAGACAGTTCACTGTGAGTAGACTAAACTCTATGCCTGAAGAGGACCTCACCAGCAGGAAATCCTCTCTGTATATAACACATAGAAAGTGTCCGTCTGGGGTATGGGAAATAGACAGTTCACTGTGAGTAGACTAAACTCTATGCCTGAAGAGGACCTCACCAGCAGGAAATCCTCTCTGTATATAACACATAGAAAAGGTCCGTCTGGGGTATGGGAAATACACAGTTTACTGTAAGAAGACTAAACCCCATGTTTAAAGAGGACCTCACCAGCAGGAAAACCTCTCTATAACACATAGAAAGTGTCCGTCTGGGGTATGCGAAATCGACAGTTCACAGTGAGCAGGCTAAACTCCATGTCTGAAGAGGACCTCACCAACAAGAAAACCTCTCTATAACACAGAGAAAATGTCCGTCTTATGTATGGAAAATAGACAGTACACTGTGAGCAGGCTAAACTCCATGTCTGGAGAAGTCCTCGCCAGCAGGAAAACCTCTTTATAGCACATAGAAAGTGTCCATCTGGATTATGGGAAATAGACAGATCACTGTGAGCAGGCTAAACTGCATGTCTGAAGAGGACCTCACCAGAAGGAAATCCTCTCTGTATATAACACATAGAAAAGGTCAGTCTGGTGTATTGGAAATAGACAATTCACTGTGAGCAGGCTCAACCCCATGTCTGAAGAGGACATCACCAGCAGGAAAACTTCTCTGTGTATAACACATAGAAAAGGTCTGTCTGGGGTATGGGAAATAGACATTACACTGTGAGCAGGCTAAACCCCATGTCTGAAGAGGACCTCACCAGCAGGAAACCCTCTTTATATATAACACATAGAAAAGGTCCATCTGGGGTATGGGAAATAGACAGATCACTGTGAGCAGGCTAAACCCTATGTTTGAAGAGGACCTCACCGGCAGGAAAACCTCTCTATAACACATAGAAAGTGTCTGTCTGGTGTATGGGAAATAGACATTACACTGTGAGCAGGCTAAACTCCATGCCTGAAGAGAACCTCACCAGCAGGAAATCCTCTGTAACGGTCCTTGGCTCACCTGAGTCAGAGGACAGCCGGCTGGTGGTTGGAGTCCAGTGGCAAAGACCCACAGAAGCATGAGGCAGGTAGCGTGGTCGATCAGTCCCGGTCGGCAGTAGAGATGGAAGCGAGGTAACAGCAAGAGTAGACAGAGGCGTGGTCGGTGGAAGGCAAAGGGTCAATGCAGGCGGCAGTTCAGCGAGGTCAAACGGTCCGGGTCGGCAACAAAGGTAAACAGCAGAAGTCGTGGAGGAGCAGAGAGGAAGCTTGCTACAGGCTTGGAGGCACAATAACCAGCAGAGGTCTGGTGCTAGAGGCTGGGCTTATAAAGGGGAAGTAACAGGTGCACGGAATCAAGACTGATGAACAAGAGTAGGCTGGAGCAAGATAGATCAAAGAGTTCAGCAGGAGCAAAAGTGCAGAAGGGCTGGTAGTCTAGTGGCTAGAGCTACCGCCTGGGACATGACTGGTCACGGGTTCGATTCCCGACAGTACTCCCCCCCCCCCTTCCAAGGTGACCTCCGGGCACCATGGGGGCAGGCTTACCGGGTTAAACTCTTTTACCAGTCTGGGGGCGTGGACATTTTCTTCAGGCTCCCAGGAGTTATCCTCGGGAGGGTAGCCCTCCCACCCAATTAGATATTGCAATTTTCCTCGGTGGATCCTGGAGTCGAGGATCTTCTCGACAACGAACTCTTCCTCACCTTGTACCCTCACGGGTGGTGGAGGGGGCGAGTGGCGGCCAGTGAAAGTATTCTCCACGTATGGCTTGAGGAGGGAGCAATGGAAGACAGGGTGCACCCTAATGGAATCCGGAAGGTCAAGCCGGAACGTGACCTCATTGATTTGTGCGGTGACCTGGAACGGACCCATGTATTTTAGGGCTAACTTTTTGGAGGGGACCTTCAGTCTGAGGTTCCTGGTGGACAGCCATACCTTGTCTCCTACATGGAAGCCCGGGGTGGGTTTGCGGCGTCTGTCTGCTCCCTGTTTAAAGCGCCTCTGGGCGAGCTGGAGGTTGTCTATTATGTCCTTTTGTGCCTCCTGTAGGGTTGTTAGGCGCTCGGCCACTGCTGGGAGGGGTGGAGGCGACGGGCAGGTGGGGAATGAACACGGGTGCGAGCCTGTGTTAGCAAAGAAAGGGCTGTGCTTGGTTGAGCTGTGCTCAGCATTGTTGTAGGCGAACTCGGCTGTGGGGAGATGGTCAAGCCAGTCATCCTGCAGGTGGGAGCTGAAACAGCGTAGGTACTGCTCTAAGGTCTGGTTAGTTCTCTCCGCCTGCCCGTTTGACTGAGGGTGGAAAGCGGAGGAAAGGTTCACTTTAACCCCGAGCGCCAGGCAGAAGTCCTTCCAGAACTTTGAGGTAAATTGTACGCCTCGGTCTGAGACCACGTCGTCCGGAATCCCATGCAGCCTGAAGACCTCTTTGAGGACAAGATCGGCCGTCTGTTTGGCCATGGGTAGGCCCTTGTAGGGGATGAAATGGGCCATTTTGGTGAGGCGGTCGACCACGACCAGGATGGTGTTCATCCCTTTTGAAGGAGGAAGGTCTACCACAAAGTCCATGGAGATCGAGCCCCAGGGGCGGGAGGGAATTGGGAGGGGTTGTAACAGACCCACGGGAGAGGAACGAGGAGTCTTATTGCGGGCACAGACCGTGCACAAGGAGATGTACTTCTTGGTGTCCTCCTCGTATGTTGGCCACCAGAAGGAGCGGGAGAGAAGCTCCTGGGTCTTTCTTGTGCCCAGATGGCCGGCCAGCTTGGAGTCATGGTTAAGTTTGAGCACTTCGAGTCGTGCGATTTCTGGTACATAAAGTTGTAGGTCCTGATGAAACCAATGACCATTTTTAAACGTGAGGCTGACATTCCTTGTGGGGTGGGTGAGGAAGGGGTCATTTTCGTATCCTTCTTTGATTGTGACCAGGAGTTCTTTAGAGTAGGTGGCCCCCACAACACTTTTCTCGGATGTTGTATTGGCCCTTATTACTCTGTGAGGGCTCCGAAAACATTCTGGAGAGGGCGTCAGCCTTGCCGTTTTTTGATCCGGGGCAATATGTGATGAGAAAGTTGAAGCGGGAAAAGAATAGGCTCCATCTGGCCTGTCTGGCTGTGAGTCTCTTAGCGCTGCGGATGAACGCGAGGTTTTTGTGGTCGGTTAGTACGATTATGGGGTTGGCAGCTCCCTCCAGCAGGTGTCTCCACTCGGAGAAGGCTTCCTTGATCGCCAGTAGTTCTTTGTTCCCGATGTCGTAGTTCTTCTCGGAGGGGGACATCTGGCGAGAGAAATATGCGCACGGGTGTAGTAGCATCTTCTCCCCTGTCCGTTGTGACAGAACTGCCCCTACAGCGAGTCAGATGCATCCACTTCGATAGTAAAGGCAACTCGGGGTTCGGGTGGACTAGGATTGGAGCAGAAGTGAAGAGGAGTTTCAACTTTGTGAAGGCCTCCTGGGCCTTGGGTGTCCAGGAGAAGGGGACTGCCTTTTTGGTGAGTTGTGTGATCGGTGCGATGACCTTGGAGAAGTCCAGGATAAACTTCCGATAGAAGTTGGCGAAGCCAATAAATCTTTGTACCTCCTTCACGTTTCTTGGAATGGGCCAGTCCAACACGGCTTGGACCTTCCCTGGGTCCATACTTAGGCCCTCTGGGGAGATGATGTACCCGAGGAACTGAGTGGTGGTTCGCTCAAACTCACATTTCTCGAGTTTGATATAAAGAGAGTTCTGGCGGAGTCTCTGCAATACCCTGCGGACATGTTCGCGGTGCTGTTCGAGGTCTTCAGAGAAGATCAAGATGTCGTCCAGGTAAACGACTACAAACAGATCCAGCATGTCCCTGAGGACATCATTAATGAAGTGCTGGAAGGTGGCGGGAGCATTACAAAGTCCGAAAGGCATGACCAGGTACTCGAGTGACCATAGCGTGTCCGGAAGGCGGTCTTCCTTCGTCCCCAGGGCGGATTCGGACAAGGTTGTAGGCCCCTCGAAGGTCCAAGTTTGGTGAAGATTTTCGCTACCCGGAGTCTCTCGAGAGTTCAGAAATCAGCGGGAGCGGTACCGGTTCTTAACGGTTATGTCGTTTAGCTTCCTGTAGTCAATGCAGGGACGCAAGGATGAGTCTTTTTCTCCACAAAGAAAAGGGGGCTCCTGCTGGGGAGGTAGAGGGCCGGATGAACCCTTTCTTTAGGTCCTCGTCCAGGTATTCTTTCAGAGCCTTGAGTTCAGGCTCTGAGAGGGAATAGATACTGCCAAAGGGTATTTCGGCCCGGGCAGCAGTTCTATTGGGCAGTCGTAGGGTCGGTGTGGCGGCAGCTTGTCTGCGTTTTTCTTGTCGCAGACATCTTGGAACTCACGATATTGAGGGGTAGTAGATTCCTGACTGGATACTTCAGAGATAGTCGTGTCTTCAGATGGAAGGACGGGTTTGTGGGAGCAATTGAGCGAACAAAACTCAGACGGAAACCGTAAGCAGCGGGTTTCCCAATCCACCGAGGGGTTGTGGGTGGCCAACCATGGAATGCCCAGGATCACCGGGAACTTTGGGGAGGCGATCAGGGAGAAGTGAATGGTCTCCTGATGATCGGGTTTGATGAAGAGTTGAAGGTCAGCGGTCTGGTGCGTAACGGGCCCAGAAGAGAGCGGGGTCCCATCGACGGTTTCCAGATCGAAGGGGGCTGCCCTGGTTACCAGTGGTATGTTGTTCTCATGGGCGAAGGTCAAGTCCATGAAATTTCCGCCGGCCCTTGAGTCAAGCATTGCAGAGCAGGAAAGCTGTCGTTCCCCAATGGTGATAAGGATGGATACAATGAAGTGGGACCCGGTACCTGTAGTGTCTATGGTTTCAGAGGCCAAGGGTGAGGTTGTGGCCTTTTGTAACTCCCATAATTCTGTGACAGCGATGGTTCGGCGAGTCTTATTGGGGCATCTAATAGCGAAGTGCCCTGGCTCGCCACAGTAAAGACAAAGGCCTGCGGATAGTCGCCTCTCCTTTTCAGCAGCCGATAGAGTCTTGCGCAGTGCGTCGACCTGCATGGGCTCGGTGGAGGATTGGTGAGCCGGCTGAGTCGTTGGAGTGAAAGGGTACACGGGCCTGTTATCTAGGGACCAGAGTCTTTCTCTCCTTCTTTCTGCCAGTCTCCGGTCAATCCGGATGCACAGTTGGACGAAATCATCAAGATCGTCTGGGGTGTCTACCCTGGCGAGCTCATCCTTTATAGGTTCGGAGAGTCCACGGCGAAATTGACTTTTCTGGGCAGCTGGGTTCCAGGTGGTGTCCGTGACCCAGCAGCGGAACTCTGAGGTATACTCGGCTACAGAGCGTCTTCCCTGCCGTAGAATGTGCAGCCTAGCCTCGGCCGTCGCGCAGCGGTTAGGGTCGTCGAACACTTGGCTCATGGCTGTGGTGAAGTTGTCTAGGTTATTCAATACGAGACTGTGGGATTCCACATATGGGGATGCCCATGCCAGGGCCTCATCAGTTAGAAGGTTGATGATGAACAGGATCTTCTTTCTGTCTGAGGTAAAAGAGCCTGGCTGCATCTGAAAGTAAATACGGCACTGGTTGAGGAACCCCCGAAATTGGTTCCGATCGCCGCTAAACTTTGACGGGAGAGGCATACGTGTGTCTGTGACCGCACCGCGTACGTCCAGTAGTTGACGCTGCAAGTCGATAATTTCCCTCTGTTGGCTCTGGATTGCGACTTTAAGTTGAGTAATTTCCTCTTGGTCTCTGAACCCATAAGTGGACTAGAACTAAAATATAACTTTTAATATGTTGTATAAAACTCCTAATCAAGGAATATGTATAACCAGTGAATTATTAATATTAACTAAATCTCCTACACGGGCTGATCACCTATCCACCAGGTTTGTACCAATGGCGGGTTTGCACCAGGAGAGGTGATCAGTGCGTGTCTACCCACTAAAAATTGCTTATATGTGGCTGTGCGCCACAAGTGAACTAAGCAACAAAGTATGGCTGTTAAATACACTTAATGACAATCATCCAGCAGTTGCTCCATCATATGATACAGGGTAAAAGTCTAGATATTTGTAGACCATACCTACTGCACCTACATTAGGTTGTCAAGGTGGATATTAAGTGTTAACATGCCTCATACATATATGATCAATACATTACCACTTCCTCAGTAGATGTGTTCAAGCGGTTAATGCTGGAGACAACCTCTCAAATATTGTTCAAGAAAGGTGCTCCTACTGTACTGACATCAGGGTGGCCATCTCAGTGGCAGGTATATCTCCTGGGTGACCCTGAACTGAGGCCCTGCCTGATAGTAGGACCGGGGTCTACTCTCTCCTGCCTATAGACACGAGCACCCGCCCCGACAGGGGCGACCCCATACGGATCCTGTCCCTGTAAGGGGCCTAAACAAACTGCACTCCCCCTTATCACTTATTCCCTACGCGCCACGTTTCATCCCACCACCTGGGACTCATCAGGGGACGTGTAACAATAAGGGAAATCAAATACACTGAAAAACAAAACAAAACACAGAAGTGCACTGTCACTTGCTACTGAATGTAGATAGACAGTCTGTTGTAACCAGAATAAGTATAGGAGATTACTTACAGATAGATGTATTTTCTCTATAGCCTGGATAGAACAGTGGTTCCTCACAGATGCTAGCAGGAGGGAAGTGTCCCTTCAACCGCTGGTACTCACCCCTCAGAAGAGTTAGAAGGGGCAGCGGATAGTTCACGCCGCCCCCCCTGCTTAATATAACCCATCGGTGCTGGCTGATTCGTGCTTGATCCCCCACTTCCGGTCTCGTGCCGCTGGAACGCACGCTGGAACGCACGCCAGCCAGCACATGAGTCGACCGGAAGTAGCGGAGGTCATGTGATTCATCCAAGCCGGAAGGGCCCGCCTCCAAGTATACGCGCTCCCAATGCCCGAGACTGCGCAGAATTGGGGCATATAGTCGGCAGTGGCCAATATAAGGAGAAGAAATTGCTCCTGATTATGGATTTCTTTGGCAAAATATCATTACTTAGTAAGATAACTATGTATTAGGAGTGGTGTAATGTTAATTTTTTAAAAAAGGTTGAAGACCAAAGAGGCAGATAGATCGTGTGTCATTATGATCGAATGCCAGGCACACAAATACATTATCAGAACAGCTGATCAGATATACAATAGTCACTGTCAAAAGACAGCGTCCAGTCCTGATCAGCTGTTCGGATATAACGCCATTCTAACCGATAATTGCACTCACATGTGTCATTTAGTCAATTCCAAGACATGATAATACGCACATCATAAGGGCCATTGATTAGACATACGTTCGTCACTGTCAAAAAACGGTGTCCAATCGGGTCAAATGCTGGGATGTCCTGCCATTAGGCCGATTATCATGGCATATTGTCCTTATACCTATGTCTAGGATCCCTTTTACCTATAGTCATGTCTCACTAAATGAAACAACCAAAATATTGTTGCTCATTTAGTCCATGTGGAGCCACTGTTTTCAAATAGTACATCCATCTGGACTCACTTTGCAAGATTTTTTATCCCAATCCCCACGTCTAATGGTGGGTTTCACTAGTTCTATGCCCATGAAGGAGAGACAAGTGGTCCGACCTCCATGGACACTATTAACATGACGGGCAATGGGAGTATCCCTGGAATTCTGAACATCACCTACGTGTTCCCCTATTCTCCTACGGAATTCTCTAATGGTTTTTCCCACGTATTCCATTTTGCATTCACAGGTAATTTTATACACAATCCCCTTGGATCTGCAGTTAATGTAATCCCGAATGGAGTATGTTTTTCCTGTATTGGAACTGGTGAAGGTTTTACCACATGTCATATACCTGCAGGAAACACATCCTCCGCATCTGTAATTTCCGCAGATTTGTCTGTCCAACCAGGTTAAGGTAGAAGGGGTAGGTGTAAAGTGGCTCCTCACCAGTCTGTCCCGGATACTTGGACCCTTACGATAAGTGACGTTAGGTCGCTCGGGGACGACCTCTGCAAGATCAGGGTCCATTCTTAGGATGTGCCAGTATTTGCCCAGTATTTCCCTGAGATGTTTAGATGCTGCATCATATTGGCAAATTATTCTGATCTCATTAGGTAAAGTACCCGTCTTGCCCACAGCTCGGGGAGTCAGTAATTCAGAGCGTTCCATAGCACAAGCCTTTTGAAAGGCTGGTTTTAATGTATTTAAGGGGTATCCGCGGTCCAAGAATCTATCCCTCAAGTCCTTAGCTTTGTGTATGAACTCGGAATGTTGGGAACAATTACGTCTAAGACGCAAGTATTGGCCCCTAGGTATTCCCCTCCTGAGTGGGAAAGGATGATGGCTTTCCCACCTCAGGAGGGAATTAGTGGAGGTCGGTTTTCGAAATATAGTGGTGTCCAAAAGACCAACGTCATTTCTGGAGATAGTGATATCAAGAAAAGGTAAAGTGGTGGTATTGCACTCATTAGTAAAACGTAATCCCAAATTGTTATTATTTAGGTTGTTGGCCCAAGATGTGAAGGACGCCACATCTCCCTTCCAAATAATGAAGACATCGTCGATGTAGCGTGCCCACATCTGGACCCGATCAATGTCCACCGATGCTTCCCCAAATACACATAGTCTCTCCCACCAGCCCAGGAACACATTAGCATACGAGGGGGCACATGGGCTCCCCATCGCTGTGCCCCTGAGCTGGTGGAAGAACTTGCCCCCAAAAAGGAAATAATTCCTCCTGAGGGAAAATTCGAGAAGTTGACACACAAATCGGTTATGAGCGCCAAACTGTACACCTCTTGTCGACAAAGCATATTCAGTGGCTTTTAAGCCCAGTTCGTGGGGAATTGAAGAATATAAGGCCTCCACGTCTATACTTCCCAGTATGCAATCGTCCTCTAGGTGTATACCCTCCAGCTGTTTAATGAGGTCCCCTGTATCCCTCACATGTGAAGGTAGAGACAATACGAATGGTGAAAGAATTTTGTCCACGTATATGCCCACATTTTGTATTAAACTGTCTACTCCCGACACTATGGGGCGACCTTTTAATGGGTTGTGCCCCTTGTGGATTTTTGGGAGACAGTAAAATGTGGCTACACGCGGACAAGAAGGAAACAAAAAGTTAAATTCGTCCTGATTAATCAGATTCGCCATTTTAGCTGTATCTAGGATTGATTTCAACTCCTTCTGGTAAGCACTGGTAGGGTCATGTTCTAAGATTTCATAACAATCACGGGGTGCCAACAGAGCTTCACACATAGATTTTTTGTCAGAGGGCTTAATGACAATACCAGTGTCTTTCGAGAGATTCTCCAGAGCTGTCAGCTCTTCTACAGTGCAATTAGGAGGGGCTGATTGTAACTTAGTAGTTTCAAGGTCCTGAGTCATCATATTAACAAAGACATCAATACAATTGGTGTCCCCCGTCGGAGGCATTTTGGTGCTTTTCTTTTTTAAGGATGTAAAGGGGCCTTCCCCATTGATGCCGTATGGGGTAAGGCCAAACTCTGTAGTAACTGTACATCCTTAACCATTTCTTTTGGGACCCCCATCTCCATGCCCTGTCTTTTTTCCACCTGTCTATAATGTTTAAACCATCGAAGTTTACACGCAAATAGATTGATATCTACTATCGTTCGAAAAAGGTTAAATTTAGACGTGGGGACAAAGGACAGTCCTTTTTCCAGGACCCGAGTCTCTGGGGCATTAAGGCGACGTGTTGACAAATTAATCACTTTTGGGCCTGATTGGTGAGTTGGATGGGAGGGCGATTCCGGAGTGGATAGGTGGTGCCTGTGTCTAAAAAATCCGAATTGCTTGTATTTTGGAAGTTACCCCTAAAATTACGTCGTCCCCTCCCTCTCCCTCTATATTGTGATCTTTTGTTATTAGAGTCTTTTTCAGGCTCTGAAAAATCTGTGTCTGTTGAAGACAGATCGGTATATCTCTCTGTTGTGCGGTTAGTGTCCCCCAGAAGAGTGTATGCTTTGTTTTCCCTAAAATCAGCCAAGTCGCGGATAAATTGTTTGTGTTTCCTTTCTTTTAAATTATATTGGAAGCGTTCTAGTGTTGTCTGTAAGCTTTTTTCTTTGGTTTTAAAGTCTGCTTCTTGAGCAAATGATTGTGTAATGTCAATCTGCTCTTTAAGTTTTTTATCTAGCTCTTCCAAGGTGATGCGTTCTTGTTCCAGCAGTAACGTCATGAATTTAAGGGAGCTATCGGTTGCCTCCTGTTCCCATTTGGTCATAAGAATAGCATTCCTGCAACGAACTGCTGGTTTAAGAACGATTCTCAGGCCTCTGGGTACAATTTTGTGTGTTAAATAGTTATCAAGGCTCTGTACCTCCTCTTGGGCAGTGTAATTTCCTCTTGGGCAGTGGTGCCAAACTCCTGAAGTTCGGAGACCTGCTTGCGCAGAGTGGCCATTGCGGACTCCATGGTAGGGCTGGTTATTCTGTAACGGTCCTTGGCTCACCTGAGTCAGAGGACAGTCGGCTGGTGGTTGGAGTCCAGTGGCAAAGACCCACAGAAGCAGGAAGCAGGTAGCGTGGTCGATCAGTCCGGGTCGGCAGTAGAGATGGCAGCGAGGTAACAGCAGGAGTAGACAGAGGCGTGGGCGGTGGAAGGCAAAAGGTCAATGCAGGCGGCAGTTCAGCGAGGTCAAACGGTCCGGGTCGGCAACAAAGGTAAACAGCAGTAGTCGTGGAGGAGCAGAGAGGAAGCTTGCTACAGGCTTGGAGGCACAATAACCAGCAGAGGTCTGGTGCTAGAGGCTGGGCTTATAAAGGGGAAGTCCAGCAGGAGGAAAAGTCCAGAAGGGCTGGTAGTCTAGTGGCTAGAGCTACTGCCTGGGACATGACTGGTCACGGGTTCGATTCCCGACATCCTCTCTGTATATAACACATAGAAAAGGTCCGTCTGGTGTATGGGAAATAGACAGTTCGCTGTGAGCAGGCTCAACCCCATGTCTGAAGAGGACCTCACCAGCAGGAAAAGTTATGGGGAAACATGCTGAGCTTTCCTTTGACAATGCTGACGGTGAAATCACAGGTTACCGCCAAAATCTTGCAATCTGAATGTGTACTTAGGTGTGAACAATTCATGGATAACTCTTGATAAATCGATAATTTGAGCCAATACTTTATTTTTTTGGTACACTGCAAGGCAGAAATTTCTCAGTCATTGGAGGCTCATTTCCAGAATCATCTGAGCTCAACCCCTTATCTCACTGCACTCAGGGTGAAGTGGGTCCATGATATGGATTCATGTCTTATGGTGATATTAAACAGTTATAAGGGTTAAAAATAAAATACAGATAAA
>JAKVIS010002256.1:0-24361 GCA_033119425.1 Bufotes viridis | reverse complement strand
GCTACAGAGTGGCACAATGACAGTGTCTGGAGGTGGTGGTAGCATGAGTAGGCTAAAGAGTGGCACGATGACAAAGTCTGGAGGTGGCAGCTGCATGAGTAGGCCACAGAGCGGTAAGGTGACATACTGTGAGGTGGGTGGCAATTCCAGTACCTGCTGAAGATGGTGGGTGAAAGAAGGAGCACTTTGCATCAGATGTGTGACATCAGGCATGTAACAGCATCAGAACAGTAGCTGAGGCAGATAGCCAGAAGAAACTGGTCTCTTTTGTCAAATTGTATAAAAACACACCTCTGAGGGGCACTCAGTTCTCTGATATATATGGATTTACTTGATTATTTTTGCATAAATTAGTCAAATATGTATAAAACTGGTAGCCACACAAATAATAAAAGCTACGTCAATGCCATAATGGTCTTAGTGCAGGTGTCTAAAATGTATCATGTGCTATATCAACATCCGCACCTTTATATACAAAGAGAAGTATCACAAGACTAATATAGAAAATGGATATAAAAAATGGATTAGAGTATGTGTACAACCTTCATCCAATACCCATATCACCATACCAGTTTCTGAAAATTATGCTGAATGCCTTTACTTCATGTACCACGGGGTTAGTACCATATGCATCTGCTAAAATGTATTCAGTTCCTTCAATCCTCAAGATCGCATATTAAGTCGCAGTTCAAATGATAGGCAGTATGCAGTGATTTATATTGGGTACTTTACCATTCCTATCAGTATAGCAGAATCCTCCGGTATTCGCTCTATCTTGATCAATCACTAAGCATGGCTCCTCTCAGCTGCCAGGACCTGCCGCAGCTTCCCACGTGGTCCGGCTGTCTACTACGTGGCATTCCACGTGACGGAGGCAAGGGAGATTATTGGTAGATGTTCCGATCTCTGTTAAGATAATCCGTACAATACAATTGCGCATCCGTGCTCCTTCTTTATGGTGATATATATTACTCTTGGATCCGATATTTCACAATAGGCAACTCTCGCTGACTTCCAACCTCTGCCAAGTGGTGTGGCTACCAGTTTTATACATATTTGACTGATTTATGCATAAATAATCAAGTAAATCCATATATACCAGAGAACTGAGTGCTCCTCAGAGGTGTGTTTTTATACAGTTGTTATACGATTTGAGTCGAGAGGTGTGCACCTAATCATATTCGATCAAGTTGGTGTAGACACTCTATTCTGCAATGCTTTTGTCAAATTGTTGGTGTGGCACCATGGATGATCTAGTCTGATGCATCAGGCATTGGTATGTGGAAATCCTGGCTGATCCACAACTGATTCAACTTTAACAGGCTGCCAGTGTCATTTACTTTTATTCACTCCTAGGTGGTGCTGGCACCACTTATATATAGCTGGGGGGTGGGGGGGGGGGTAAAGTTAGTGTGTCCAATGATAATGAAGAGATAAGGAAGTTAATAAAGGAGGTGGAAATTTGTATTTCCACTGAAATAATTTTAAAAAGATGTAACCGCATATAAGTGCAGTGCTTAACGCAAAATACAGGATTTTTGTCCACCGAAATAATTCAAAACAGATTTTACCGCATACAAGTGCAGCGCTTAATGCTGAATACAAGTTTTTTCTCCACCAAAATAATTCAAAAAAGATTATACCGCATATAAGTGCAGTGCTTAATGCTGAATACAATTTTTTTTCCCACCAAAACGAGTCACAAAATTTTACCACATATAACAGCATCGCCGAATACAAACTCCTGGGAAGGTCATGGAGCCGGAGGGTCATCCAACATCTATTCGCTCCGCTGAAGGATTATTTTGAAAGTGTGTAGAAGCCACACAGGGGCCCCCACGCTGCAGATTTATCATAGAGACATCATGGAGATTTTACTGCATATAACTGCAGCGCTGGATGCTGAATACAAGATTTCTTTGCACCTAAATATTTAATAAAATATTTTACTGCATATAAGTGCAGCGCTTAATGCCGAATAGTTTTTCCACCTAAATAATTCAAAAAAGATTTTACTGAAGCATTTATCATAGAGACATCATGGAGATTTTACCGCATATAACTGCAGTGCATACTATTTTTTTTTCACCAAAAAAAGTCACAAACGATTTTCCCACATATAACTGCAGCGCTTTTTTCCCACCAAAATAATTAAAAAAAGATTTTACCACAAATAACTACAGCGATGAACGCCGAATATCTTTCACTTTTTCTACTGATATACGCCACTAAACGCTTTATCACATATAACTGGAACAGTGAACGCCGAGTATATTTTTCTTTTTCCCTGTATATATGCCACTAGAGGTTTTTCAACAAAGGGTTATAGGCTGTCAGTTTAAAAAAAACAACCGTGCCTGAGGCGGAGTGATCTGAAATGAACGGGACGTAGGAGAGGAAGTAAGCAGTACCACAGATAGTGTGAATTAGTTAGCATTTTTGTGCAGGGTTAGTGTATAGTGTATTCACCTGTATTGGTGCGCCACTCTTATGGACGTCGTCATGTAAGCGTGCAGTGTGTGAAACGTAAATACAAGATTTTCACCGCAAAAAGGACTTTCCCACATATAACTGCAGCGCTGAACGCTGAATATATCTTGATTTTTCTACTGATATATGTCAATCACCTATACACCTTCACCAGAAATAACTGCAGCAGTGAACTGTGAATATATTTTTCTTGTAGTACTGACATACACCCCTATATGCTTTCACCAGAAATAAATACATAAGTGACCAGAGAATATATTTTTCTTGTTGGACTGAAATACGCCCCTATATGCTTTCACCAGAAATAATTGCAAAAGTGCAGTGCGTAGATATATTTTTCTTTTTTTACTGTAATACACCCCTATACGCTTTCATCAGAAATAACTGTAACAGTGCAGTGCGTATATATTTTTCTTGTTGTACAGAAATGTGCCCCTATATGCTTTCAACATAAATAACTGCAGAAGTGAACTAAGAATATATTTTTCTTGTAGTACTGAATAAGATACTAAGATATAAGCCACTAAAGGCTTTTCAACATATCACTTGCAGCCCAATAACAAAAAGCTGGAATGACAGAGCGGTCTAATGACTATTTGGATCCCCAAAAAAGCTTTTCCTGCACTTTTAAATCACTTTCCTATCAATGTCCCTAGCGCCTTTTGACGTCTCTCCCTGCCATAAAATACTGTGAAATGATTCCTCCGTACCCTATAGATTGTTTTTTCTGACTTTTTTTTCCACAATCTTTTTTTCACTTGCTGTCCCTAGCGCCTTCACACATCTATCCCTGCACTCTAAACTCTGGAAAATGTCTGACTGTAAGATGACCGCCATATTTATAGGGCTGTGACATCACAGGGCTGGCTGGCTGCTGATTTGCTGCACAAAGGCATGTCAATTTGAGTGATCCCGCCTTCCCAGAGTTCCTTCTCCCATGTCCTCAGACCTCACATGTGTAGCCGCCATTTTAGGAAAATTGCGATTTGTTACCACGAAGCGCAAGGAAATTCGCATTCGTTGCAAATTGAATTTTTCCTGAAATTCTAAACAAATTCCACTTCGTCAGCTTCGATTCGCTCATCTCTAATTATAATAAGAAATAGGTGACTGAAATTGGAATAAAGTTTGGTAGAAAAACAAGGCAGGACATCAGACAGGTTAAAAAGAGGGATACGCAAAAGAAACAATTTGTGTGTGTTTCCAAATATGATCGACATTCTAAACTTATAAAAAAGGTCATTCTGAAATATTGGGAGGTACCTAAACATGATCAAAAATTTGGGAGAATGTTTGTAGATAACCCCCTTTTTGCCTATAAAAAAGGTGCCTCTCTAAATAACATGCTGATTAGAAGTGACATACGCCCTAAAAAAATGGAAAAACAGAGTTTCCTTGCAACTAGAGTTGAGCGAACACCTCAATCGTTCGGGTTCGAGAAGTTCGGCCGAACTTCCCGAAAATGTTCGGGTTCGGGATCCGAACTCGACCCGAACTTCACCCCAAACCCTATTGAAGTCAATGGAGACCCAAACTTTTGGGCACTAAAAGGCTGTAAAATAGCCCAGGAAAGGGCTAGAGGGCTGCAAAAGGCAGCAAATGTATGTAAATCCCTGCAAACAAATGTGGATAGGGAAATGACTTAAGATAAAATAAAATAAATAAAAATTAACCAATATCAATTGGCAACTTGGAGGAGGAGGAAGTGGAATAGGAGGTTGGGGTGGCATCAGGTGGGAATGCTATCCAAAAGGATTCATGTCTGCCTGCAATTCCACAGGCCTCATTCACAGACTCAGGGCCATGGCACCCGCAAAGAGGAGAGCGGTCCCATAACAGCAACACAGGCCTCATGTTAACCTGCAATGGAACAGGCCATTATCATTTATGTAGACCCCTGACACCCAGACAGAGGAGAGGTAATTTGACAGTAAAAAGAGTTTAATGTCTCTCACTCAGACAGCAAGCAATTAAACGAAATATAGGACACTGACACCCATACAATGGGGCAGTCATTAGACAGTGAAAAATGTTAAATGTCTGCCACCAAGACAGCAAGCAAGTATGTGAAATTTAGGCCCCTGACACCCAGACAATGGGGCAGTCATTAGACAGTAAAAGGAGTTTAATATCTCCCACCAAGACAACAAATGATTAAACGACATATAGGCCCCTGACACCCAGACAATGGGGTGGTCATTAGACAGTAAAAAGAGTTTAATATCTCCCACCAAGACAACAAGCAAGTACGTGAAATTTAGGCCCCTGACACACAGACAATGGGGCGGTCATTAGACAGTAAAAAGAGTTTAATATCTCCCACCAAGACAACAAATGATCAAACGACATATAGGCCCCTGACACCCAGACAATGGGGCGGTCATTATACTGGTAAAAAGTGTTAAATGTCTGCCACCAAGACAGCAAGCAAGTACGTGAAAGTTAGGCACCTGACACCCAGACAGAGGAGAGAGGTCCCATAGCAGCAAAAGAGGCATCATGTCACCCACCAATGGAGAAGGCCACTTTTAGTTATTTAGGCCCCAGCACCCAGACAGAGGAGAGAGGTCCCAAAGCAGAGAATCAGGCTTCATGTCACCCACCAATGCAGAAGGCCACTTTTAGATATTTAGGCCCCTGGCACCCAGACAGATGAGAGGTTCATTCAACTTTGGGTTTCCCCACAATATAATGGTAAATTTAAAAAAAGCGGATTCAATAAAAAAGTGCCCTGTAGTACAAGAATATATGGTTAAGGGGAGGTAGTTATAAATGTCTATTCTGCACAAGGGATGGACAGGTCCTGTGGGATCCATGCCTGGTTCATTTTTATGAACGTCAGCTTGTCCACGTTGGCTGTAGACAGGTGGCTGCATTTGTCAGTAATGACTCCACCTGCCATGCTGAATACACGTTCAGACAAAACGCTGGCCGCAGGGCAGGCCAGCACCTCCAAGGCATAAAAGGCTAGCTCTTGCCACGTGGACAATTTGGAGACCCAGAAGTTAAATGGGGTCGAACCATCAGTACTTGGAGGGGTGTGCAGACGTAGTGTTCCACCATGTTAGTGAAATGCTGCCTCCTGCTAACACGTTCCGTATCAGTTGGTGGTGCAGTTCGCTGTGGCGTGGTGACAAAACTTTTCCACATCTCTGCCATGCCAATCCTGCCCGCAGTGGAGCTGGCCGTGACACAGCTGCGTTTGGGACCTCTCGCTCCTCCTCTGCCTTCGCCTTCGGCTTCCACTTGTTCCCTTGTGACATTTGTGAATGCTCTCAGTAGCGCGTCTACCAATGTGCGCTTGTACTCGCACATCTTCCTATCACGCTCCAGTGCAAGGAAGTAAGGTGGGCACATTGTCTTTGTACCAGGGATCCAGCAGGGTGGCAACCCAGTAGTCCGCACACGTTAAAATGTGGGCAACTCTGCTGTCGTTGCGCAGGCACTGCAGCATGTAGTCGCTCATGTGTGCCAGGTTGCCCAGAGGTAAGGACAAGCTGTCCTCTGTGGGAGGCGTATCGTTATTGTCCTCCGTTTCCCCCCAGCTAAGCACCAGTGATGGGCCCGAGCTGTGTTGGGTGCCATCCCGCTGTGAACATGCTTCATCCTTATCCTCCTCCACCTCCTCCTCATCCTCCTCGTCCTCCAGTAGTGGGCCCTGGCTGGCCACATTTGTACCTGGCCTCTGCTTTTGCAAAAAACCTCCTTCTGAGCCACTTCTAAGAGACTGGCCTGAAAGTGCTAAAAATGACCCCTCTTCCTCCTCCTCCTCCACCCGGGGCCACCTCCTCTTCCATCGTCACCCTAAGTGTTTTCTCAAGGAGACATAGAAGTGGTATTGTAACGCTGATAACGGCGCCATGTTGGTGGAGTACTCGAAACAGTGCAACAGGGCACACAGGTCTCGCATGGAGGTCCAGTCATTGGTGGTGAAGTGGTTCTGTTCCGCAGTGCGACTGACCAGTGCGTGCTGCAGCTGAAACTTCATGGTGGCCTGCTGCTGCTCGCACATTCTCTCCAGCATGTGCAAGGTGGAGTTCCACCTGACGGGCACGTCGCATATGAAGTTACGCTCTAGCGCAGACAGGCGAGTAGCGGCAGTATGTGAACACCGGAAGCGCGCACAGACGGCCCTCACTTTATGCAGCAGCTCTGACATGTCGTGGTAGTTGTGAATGAACTTCTGCACCACCAAATTCAGCCAGGCAAGGGATGTGCTTCAAACCGGCTAGTCCCAGCCAGAGCTGCAACGAGATTTCGCCCATTATCGCACACCACCAGGCAGGGCTTGAGGTGCACCAGCAGCAACCACTCGTCGGTCTGTTGTTCAATACCCCGCCACAACTCCTGCGCGGTGTGGGCTCTGTCCCCCAAACATATGAGTTTCAGAACGGCCTGCTGACATTTACCCCGGGCTGTGCTGAAGTTGGTGGTGAAGGTTTGTAGCTGACTGGATGAGCAGGTGGAAGAAGAGGAGGAGGAAGCCGAGTATGAGGAGGAGGCTACAGGAGGCAAAGAATGATGCCCTGCGATCCTTGGCAGCGGAAGGACGTGCGCCAAAGAACTCTCCGCCTGGGGCCCAGCCGCCACTACATTTACCCAGTGTGCAGTTAGAGAGATATATAGGGTCCCTGGCCGTGCTTACTGGTCCACGTATTTGTGGTTAGATGAACCTTGCCACAGATGGCGTTGCTCAGTGCACACTTGATTTTATCGGATACTTGGTTGTGCAGGGAAGGCACAGCTGTCTTGGAGAAGTAGTGGCGGCTGGGAACAACATGCTGTGTGACAGCCATCGCCATCAACTGTTTGAAGCTGTCTGTGTCCACCAGCCTGAATGACAGCATTTCAAAGGCCAGTAGTTTAGAAATGCTGGCATTCTGGCCCAGGGCTCGAGGGTGGCTAGGTGGGAATTTACACTTTCTCTCCAATGTTTGTGAGATGGAGAGCTGAACGCTGCTGTGTGACATGGTCGAGATGCTTGGTGACGGAGGTGGTGGTGTTGGTGGCTCATCCTCTGTTTGGTGGGCGGCAGGTGCCAACTTTCCTCCCGACGCGGAGGAAGAGGCCGAGGCAGCAGCAGAAGAGGAAGCAGGTGGAGCCTGAGTGAGTTCCTTGTTTTTAAGGTGTTTACTCCACTGCAGTTCATGCTTTGCATGTAGATGCCTAGTCATGCAGGTTGTGCTAAGGTTCAGAATGTTAATGCCTCGCTTCAGGCTCTGATGGCACAGCGTGCAAACCACTCGGGTCTTGTCGTCAGCACATTGTTTAAAGAAGTGCCATGCCAGGGAGCTCCTTGAAGCTGCCTTTGGGGTGCTCGGTCCCTGGTGGCGGTGGCCAGTAGCAGGCGAACTCTCTTGGTGGCAGCTGTTCTGCTTTTGCCCCCTGGTCCCTCTTTTGCTACGCTGTTGGTTCGGTCTCACCACTGCCTCTTCCTCTGAACTATGAAAGTCAGTCGCACGACCATCTTTCCATGTGTGGTCTAGGACCTGATGGTCCCCTGCATCGTCTTCCACACAGTCTTCCTCCCTGACCTCCTGTTCGGTCTGCACACTGCAAAAAGACGCAGCAGTTGGCACCTGTGTTTCATCATCATCAGAGACATGCGGACTCCAATGAGGTGGTATTCCCATGTCCTCATCATCAGGAAACATAAGTGGTTGTGCATCAGTGCATTCTTTGTCTTCCACCACTGGGGAAGGGCTAGGTGGATTCCCTTGGGAAACCTTGCCAGCAGAGTCTTCAAACAGCATGAGAGACTGCTGCATAACTTGGAGCTCAGACAGTTTCCCTGATATGCATGGGGGTGATGTGACAGACTGATGGGCTTGGTTTTCAGGCGCCAGCTATGCGTTTTCTGCAGAAGACTGGGTGTGAGATAATGTTGTAAACGTGTTGGGTCCACTGTTGGCCACCCAATTGACTAGCGCCTGTACTTGCTCAGGCCTTACCATCCTTAGAACGGCATTGGGCCCCACCAAATATCGCTGTAAATTCTGGCAGGTACAGATTTAAGGGATTGCTATTTTGGCAATTGAATTTCACCACAGAAAAAAATCTATCCTTTGCCAGTCAGCAGACAGTATCCAGTTATAACAAATTCACACAACGATACAGATAGAGTATACATGCATACAGAATTGAAGAAAAAATCCAGAAATTACCCGAGGAATGAAATTAGTCATGATATAGCAGCTTTTAAGAAAAATGTAGAAAAAGATATAAAGAAAATGAGTGACACCAGAGGTAAGAATAACCTAACAAGAGGAGAGATGAAAGCCATGAGGGAATTACAAGGAGAAAACAACATCACTATACGCCCAGCCGACAAAGGCGGCGCTATAGTGATTTTGAACACTGAACAATACAACAGAGAAAGTCTGAGACAATTAGAGGATAGTACTACATATAAAAAACTACCCTCAGACCCTACTGATATGTTTAACAAGGATTTAGAAAAACTAAGTACTAAAGGCCTAGAAAAGAACATCCTGTCTAAGGACGAATTTCTCTTTATAACT
Organism: Bufotes viridis; assembly: GCA_033119425.1. Taxonomy (NCBI): domain Eukaryota; kingdom Metazoa; phylum Chordata; class Amphibia; order Anura; family Bufonidae; genus Bufotes; species Bufotes viridis. Next base: position 15,350 of record JAKVIS010002256.1, on the reverse strand, counting down.
AATACACCAAAAAGGATACCAGTATTTTACCATCTTCCTAAGGTACACAAGGACCCCCAGAATCCTCCGGGACGCCCAATTATTTCGGGTATTGGATCTATAACGTCAAATGTATCACAATATGTAGATCGATTGCTCCAACCCACTGTGAAAAGAATAAAATCGTATGTGAAAGACACCACCCAAATAATAGATATAGTGGAAAAAATGAAAGTAGAACCAGATTGGATACTGGGCACCCTGGACGTTCAGTCACTATACACTATAATAGATCACCAAAAAGGGGTAGAATCTATGTCAAGACAATTGCAAGCAAATAGTGGAATGAAAACGGAACAAATAGAGTACCTAAAAGAACTAGTAACATTTATTCTTTTCCATAACTACTTCCATTATGAATCTAACTTTTATTTGCAGATCCGGGGGACCGCCATGGGCACCAGATTCGCCCCGAGTTACGCAAACCTCTTTATGGCCGACTGGGAGGAGGAGGAGATTACACCAAGACTCGGGACGAATCTGGTGCTATGGCATAGATATATAGACGACATTTTGTTTATTTGGGCAGGGGGAGAGGAATCCTTAAATTCCTTTATAGAAAACATTAATATTAACAATAGAAATCTACGGTTTACATCAACATTCAGCAGAGATAAGGTAGAATTTCTGGACTTAGAAATAAGTGTAGAGGGAGAGGCCCTGTTATGTAATACCTTTCAGAAGAATGTAAATAAAAATAGTTACATTTATTATGATAGTTGCCATTTACCGAACTGGTTGATAAATATCCCGTTTGGGCAATTTAGAAGGATTAGAAGGAATTGTACCAAACAATCGGACTTTGAAATAGAAGCAGAGAAAATGCGCATAGAATTTTTAATAAAACAATATCCCACTCACGTCATTGATGAAGCTCTCACCAAAACGAGGAATTTGGAGAGATCCCAATTTTTTGAGGATAAAAAAGAAAGGAATATAAAAAAGAATGAGGATCAAATCCGCATAATTCTACCATACAATGTCAAACATAAAGAAATTCGTAAAGTATTATATAAACACTGGCATCTGGTACGGAATGATAAGACCATAGGCACTCTTTTACCCATTGCCCCCCTCATCACGTTCACAAAAGCACCTAATCTAGGACTTAAAGTGGCTCCCACAGTGAGAAATTTTAAAAATTCAAAGAATAGCATACATAAATGGATGGGAATCAAGGGCTTCTATAGATGTGGTAAGTGCACAAACTGCAGAACCACAAGTTTCCCAAAAAAAACGATAAGGGTGGAATCCTCTAATAATTCATATACACATGAAATAAAAGAACACCTATCATGTAACTCCACAAATGTAATTTATCTAATCAGCTGCCCGTGTAATAAACAATATATTGGCAGAACCAAGAGAACTTTGAAAAAAAGAGTTGCTGAACATATCAACAACATACGAAAAGGGTACGAAAAACACACCCTATCCCACCATTTCAAAGAAGTCCACAATAAGGATCCTACAGGTTTAACATACATAGCCTTAGAACGTGAAGAACGCCACTGGAGGGGAGGAGATCATATAACCCGAATGTCTCGTATAGAATCAAGAAAAATCTTCGATTTTGACAGTATGGCACCGAATGGATTGAATGCAGACCTTGAGATATTCGGATTCCTGTAGTTGGTGGATCTTCCTCACTGACAGGCGACCTTAGAGTGAAAATGATCTCTGGGTCCTCTCTTTGTGATGAGGATCCACCACTTTAACATCTGTAAGAAACCCTTGATTTATTATATAAATTCCCTAGTATACAACTGTTCGGGTGGGCCTCCTAAGTTTGAAGAAAATTCCCTGAAGAAATTATTTTAAAAATTTTTGGGAGATTTCCCCAAAGGAATTTTAGTTTGTATTTAAAAAAAAAAGATTTTTTAGAAAAAACCTCCTGAAAAATTCTGGAAAGCTAAAATGGTTTACATTTCCCTTTTATTATAGTAACTTATATTTGTCTCATAAATATGGTATACCTGTCTATTTATTAACAATTTACAGATGGAATTCTTATTAATATGATTATAATTTTTATTACTATATAATATTTACGGTATTTTTATATTGAATTATATTTGTATGTTTTTATAATAACATATCTATATATATGCTCTATATTGTCTGTATGCTGATCAAAAGTAGAGGAATATACAAAAAGAGCCCTAATACTAACAAATTCTCCCTGAGAAACATACTGGACTCAATCCATGCCAGATTTTGTATTACACCAATGGAACATTAACGGAGACTATATAACCCAGGAACATATGCGGGGTGGTCTTCACCACTGAGGAAGGGACGCTCAGTCCCGAAACGCGTCTGGTGCCTTGAGACCCCCGCAGCATACTTTCCAGGAGCGCTCCCAAGTCCGACCGGTAACAGCAATACGTATCATTGTGAAAGACTGCACATAAACGCCGGAGGAGGTAAGGCAAGACCGCGCAGCACACCACGTGGGACGCCAGTGGTAGCCGCGGCTTGCTCCCTTGGACTTACAGACGGGTACCCGAGTAAGAACTTTTTGGCAATATTGGAGAGACGCAGATTACACTAACCTTGACCCTATGTAATCTGTTGTGGTAAAGGAGGAAATTTAAAATAAGGAAACCATGAACCACTAATGATCCATATATGCACAGTGCACTTTATATGAAGGAACGTGGGACAGAGACTATCAATATCCATAAGGGGGTGAATAGGATGATGGACTTTTGATGTACGGTCGTCACCCATATATACCCACCTATACATACCCACCAACGAGACTTAAGAGAGAAGTACTACTATTAACTATTAACTAATATATAGTGCACCTTGCTACTAAGAAAGAAGGAACAGCTTCATATATATCTCTCCTAACATATATGTATTTTTTGCATTAGATATATCTCCTACTCTTATTTTTACTATTTTTCCTTTTTTTATTATTTTTCTAATTATATTTTTTTTTCTTTTTTTTTTTTTCCTAACTTTATCATTCATTCCAATTGCTAACGGCATTATTTGCTAATACATGGCAAATAAGGAGATGATGGACTAGTGACATCTGATTGCCATCCTACCTTATACTGTACAAAGGGGACCAATATCAATTCACTGATCATAATTAACCAACCAGTGTCTGTAGTCTAAATTGTATAGAATATCCTGAGTTTTTAGGGGTGACAATAAGCACAGCCAAGCCCCTGATGTAGGATATAGCAAAAAACAAAAACCCACTGTTGATGGATTAATGGACTTGGTGACAGCTTGAGCTGGCGCACTACAAGACACAGAATGGCCGCCGTTCACCCCAGAAAAAAGTGACAGAAAAATACTGAAAACAGTGAGCAATTAACTAGCAGAAGTTGAATGATTCACAGCTGTAGATCGATCACTTCATTAACAGCAGCTGCATCCTATCCCTACACTAATCAGAGCAGAGTGACATGCGGTGTGACGTTACTCCAGCTTAAATAGAGGCTGGGTCACATGCTGCACTTGGCCATTCACAGCCATGCCAATAGTAGGCATGTCTGTGATGGCCTCTTAGGGCAAGTAGTATGACGCTTGTTGATTGGCTGCTTTGCAGGCTTTCAAAATGCGCCATAGAAATCGCCGAACAACGAACCCGAACTTTTACGTAAATGTTCGGGTTCGGATCCGTGTCATGAAGATCACAAAATTGTACGAACCCGAACTATACAGTTCGGGTTCGTTCATCCTTACTTGCAACCCAGAGGAGGGATACTTTCCCCTGCTTGAGCTGTGTGAATTGTAGTGCTAATAGACACATGACGTAGTACCGGTACAGCATGTTGTCCTGGTACCTAAGCACACATGACGTACCGGTACGTCATGTATAGTTCCGATCACCGCGACGCAGCGGTCCTGTTAAATCCCCCCCACCCCCACCAGGTGTCGGCGATCGTAGCAAACTGCAGGTCAACTCAGACAACACAATGGTGATCAGTGGTGTGATAATACACCACCAATCACCATCCTGCGATCCTGAGAGGTGATGGTGACATCACCTCTAAGGATCGGCTGTCATTGGTTGGCTGGGCAGGCCAACCCAGGTTGGGGTTGGCTGGGCAGTCAAATTACTACAGCGCTCTTCTCCTCCTCCTTTTGTGTCTGGGAGCCGAAGCAGAGGAGTGAGGAGCGTTGCAAGTCGATCTCCAGAGTTACCGCCATCTGTGCCCCAGCACCCCCATCTGTGTCCCAGCACCACCACCCAGGTATTTAGGGAAAGGTTAGGGACAGGTTAGGTTAAACAGGGATATACAAGGAAAGTTAGTAGAAAAAAACAAAAAAAGAAAAACTGTTTTTGTTGCATCACTCTAAAATCGGGTGTCTGGGGTCCACAGCACAGCTGTTTGACCCCAGACCCCTCGGGAGCTGCATCTTGCCAGCTTGCCCTCGCCATGCCACAAATTTTTGGGGGCAAGCAGTTTTTTTAAATCTGTGTACGCTAATTGTGGCTGGCGCTCTTAGCGTCCGGCCACTGTTAGCGTATCGCACACCCCACCACTGATCAACTTCAGACGGTTGATCAGCTAGTTAGAATTTTAATTTTTTACATTTTTGGCCTTTTCTTAATTTTTTATTTTTTTTTTGGGGGGGTTTAGGGTAAGCCCTGTGATTCCTAATTTTATAGGCCAACTAGGAATTCAGATTTCCACAGTGGGCTTCACTAAATACGACTATTTTAGTCTTTTTTTCAGTGACCACTTTGTAAATCTAATGGTGGAGCAAACAAACCTGTACGCCCAACAGTTTGTTGCTCAACACCCGGGCTAGGCCCGGTGGCTGGACGCCGGTCAGTGCAGCCGAGATGAGGACGTTTTGGGGCCTCGTGCTGCACATGGGCCTAGTCAAGAAACCTAGTGTCAGGCATTACTGGAGTGGGGACGTCCTCTACCAGACCCCACTTTACAGTAGGGCCATGACACGCTCCCGGTTTGAGGCCATCCGGAAATGCCTGCATTCTGCAGATAATGCAGCATGTCCCCCCCAAGGTGATCCTGCCTATAACCGCCTGTACAAAATCAGGCCGGTCATCGATCACTTTGGGGCCAAATTTGTGCAAGCCTATGTACCTGGAAGGAGGTCGCGGCTGATGAGTCTCTCATTGCTTTCAAGGGAGACTCATTTTCCGCCAGTATGTTCCCTATAAGCGGGCGAGGTATGGAGTGAATCTGTACAAACTTTGTGAGAGTACCTCAGGGTACACTTACAAGTTTCGTGTGTACAAGGGGTGAGACTCCCGTATTAAACCCCCAGAATGTCCCCCCACTCTGGTTGTTAGCGGGAAACTTGTGTATGACCATATGCACCCACTGCTAGATAAGGGTTACCACCTGTATGTGGATAAGTTTTATACTAGTATCCCCTTGTTCCAATCCTCACCGCCAGATCCACGTCCACTTGTGGGACTGTGCGGAAAATCAACGCGGTCTCCCTACCCACCCTCCAGGTACCTATCCCCAGGATTGAGACCTGTGCCCTTACCAGTGGAAACCTGTTGCTGGTCAGATATAAGGACAAGAGGGATGTCCTTGTATTGTCCACAATTCACGGTAACGGCATCACCCTTGTCCCTGTGCGAGGTACCACGACAATAGTCCTCAAGCCCTATTGTATCGTCGAATACAATCGGTATATGGGAGGAGTTGATCTCTCTGATCAAGTCCTTAAGCCATATAATGCCATGCGCAAAACCCAGGCATGGTACAAAAAAGTTGCGGTCTACTTGGTGCGGGTTGCCATGTACAACTCTTTTGTGCTGTCCCGGTGCGCAGGTAACACAGGGACATTCCTTCAGTTCTATGAGGCAGTCCTCAAGGACCTGATCTTTTCTGACTGGGAAAGAGCAGGCCGGATTACCTCGGGAACTGGAGGCGCCCGGATCGTCCCTGGCCAACACTTTCCAGGTATGGTCCCCCATACTGGAAAGAAGAGACGAAACCCAAAAAAGGTGCAAAGTGTGTCACAGGAGGGGTATATGGAAGGACACTACCACTCAGTGTGACACTTGCCCCGATCCTCCGGGCCTCTGCATTATTGGTTGCTTGAGGGAGTACCACACTTCCATGGAGTACCAAATTTATTATATCCTTTTCCATGTAGCCACTAACAATCAGATAAAAACTATGGTTCTCAGACTTGAGACACCAAAATTTCTTTTTTTCAAAAATGATAGTTTATAAATCTAAAATAATTAAAAAAATAATAAAACAAGTAGACAAATTAGGTATCGCCGCGCCCTTAATAATCTGCCCTATAAAAATATCCCATGACCTAACATCTTAGATTAACACGGTAAAAAAAAATAAGTGCATAAAAAAATTTTTTGTCACCTTACATAACAAAACGCAAAATAGCAAGCGATCAAAAAGTCATATTCCCCCCCAAAATAGTACTATATGAAAATCTATAAAAATACCCTATGACCTAACCCCTCAGATTAACATGATCACAAAAATTAAATTAAAACAGTACCAAAAGAGCAATTTTTTAAAAAGTTTTCCATTTTAATCCATTTTTTCTAGTAACAAAGCAAGGGTTAACAGCCAAATAAAGCTTAAAATCTATTGCCCTGATTTAGTTATTTATGGCTATGTATTTTGTATTTTGTATAAAATGATAAGATTTGTATATATTGTAAGAGGGCGCAAGGTGCCGTCATGGACGGAAGATACGTGTCACCGAGGTTCCTGGCCTCGGTGAGGTGAGAGCCGGGTTTTATGTGTCAGCAGCAGCTAGTGCTGCTTGACATTGATAGTTAGTTTGGCTGCAAAGCCAATCCGGGCCGGCTCTTACTGGGAGTAGGCAAAGAGTTGGGTGGGTGCCTACTCCCCACGGTCCAGGCCGGACTTTGCCGGGCTTTTTAAAGGCAGCCACATCAGCAGGTGTGGCTGTGATTGTCCTGGAGCTGCTGCTAGTGTTGTGTTGCTCTCTGGGCTGGAAGGATGAGCTCAGCAAGGAGTCGTGCAGTCGTCCTGGAAGCCTGAAGGTGGATTATCCTGCGGCTGGGCCGACCGCCAGGTGCGAACGCGCACCTAAACATCTCACAGGTGATTGAACCTGGTTTTGGACTCTTTGGTTTTGCTTTTTGTGTTTGCTGAGTGTGAATTAACACCAAGAGACTGTTTATCGCTTATTTTGTGCAAGTGTGAATAAAACACTGTTTATTGCACTTTCTGGACTTCTTGTTTTGCCTCTGTACTGCACCCGCACTGCTATCTACCAGAGCGACTCCCCACATTTGGTGTCGGATGCGGGCATGCGCAGTGAGGCTGGCGTAAACGCCAAGTTTTTTCCCCAAAGTGAATGTCATATGTCAAGCCGGCAAAGTTTCAACACGTGAACTCTGATAAGATGGAGGCAGTTGTAAAGGCCTCGTGGAGGCCAATTTACAGCAGCGGGAGGCCAACAAGCAGCAGCAGGAGACAAACCAGCTGCTGTTGCAACATGTAATGGCTTTGCAAGCGACTGGAGCCTCTCACCGTGCTCCATGATGCCCGGAAAGCGGTCCGTGCAGCAATTCCCAAGATGACCCCCGAGGATGATGCCGAGACCTACCTGGCAGTCTTCGAAAAGTGGCCGTGAGGGAGAAGCTGCCCCGTGACCAGTGGGCTGAGGTGGTCGCTCCGTTCCTGGCTTCCGGACCCCAGCAGGTGTTTTTCGACTTGTCGGACGCACCAAGCAGCCGATTATGACACCGTGAAAGGAGAGATCCTAGCCAGACTGGGGGTGAACGTGCTGGTCCGCGCTCAAAGAGTCCACCAGTGGGACTTTAAAACGACTGAACCTGCTAGGCCGCAGTACTACGATCTGCTGCACAGGCTGCAAAAGTGGCTGCAGCCTGATCTACTAAGTCCCACTGCCATGCTGGATCGACTGTTGGCGGACATCTTTGGAGGGCCCTGCCTTATCCCCTCCAGCACTGGGTCGGCCAGGCGTCTCCGGTAAGTGCCCTGGAGATGGTCGACCTGGTGGAGCGTTACGAGGCCACCAGAAACCTGCAGGGGGTCTTGCTGGGAAGGGGCCAGTCAAACCCCGGAGGCCTCCACCCCAGTTCCGACGACCGGCGACAGAGAGACCTGCACGGAATGTATCCCCTGCGGATCCGCCTCCCGTGGTATGCTGGAGGTGTCAGGAGCCAGGCCACATCAGGGCCGACTGTCCGCATCAGGGTGAGCCGATGGATGTGAACTACGGGTATCGCCACTCCCTGTATGCCCGGAAGCTGTGTGCAACTGGCACCCGTGGAGGGGCAGGACAATAACCACCTGTGTCAGGTAGAGGTGGGAGATTCTCTGGCGGTGGCCCTGCTGGACTCCGGGAGTTTAGTCTCCCTGGTAAGAGCTGCCCTAGTACGGCCTGCGGAGTATACCGGCCGTAAAGTCGGGGTCCTATGCATCCACGGAGACTTAAAAGACTACCCCACTGCATTAGTGACTTTGTCCACAGCTGCTGGTAAGTGGACCCACGAGGTGGCTGTCGCTACCAAACTCCCACATGAACTGATACTTGGGAGGGACTTCCCAGGTTTCCCGGCGCTGTGGCCGGCTATAAAAGTGTCTGATGGGCCCGAGACAGGGGTAACCTTAGTAGAGTGGCCTGATACCACTGGAAGGCCAGAACCCTGGGAGCCCGAATCTGAAGGGCCAGCGGTAGGGGTGACCACTGCTCCAGCGGTAGAGGGGGAGACAACCCCACTGAGTGTAATGGTGGGAGACACGGAGGACTTGCCACCGGGACCTGAGTTGGCAGACCTCAATGTCTCCGGGAAAATTTTGGGACCGCACAACACCGGGACCAAACCCTAACCAGGGCCTGGGAAAGTGTTGTAATGATTGACGGTAAACCCCAGAAACCTGGGGCTGAATTAATGTTTCCACGATTTATTATTCTTCAGGATATGTTGTATCGGGTGAACCAAATCCGAGGTGAGCCAGTTGAACAGTTGGTGGTGCCCACCGCATATCGCAAGCTTGTTATGGAGCTTGCCCACCAACATGTTCTTGGGGGACACATGGGGTGGCAGAAAACGCAGGACCGCGCACTACAGCGATTTTACTGGCCCGGTTTGTTTAAGGAAGTAGAGGAGTTCTGTAAGTCCTGTCCGACCTGTCAGGTAAATAGCCCCCAGCCGCATTACAGAAGTCCCCTGGTCCCTCTCCCAATAATTGAGGTCCCATTCGAGCGTATTGCCATGGATCTGGTCGGACCTGCACCGAAGTCTGCTAGGGGTCACCAACATATCCTGGTGATTCTGGACTATGCTACTCGATATCCAGAGGCGGTGCCTCTGCGACACACATCGGCTAGGCTCATTGCAAAGGAGTTAATGGAGATGTTTACCCGGGTGGGCCTACCTAAGGAGGTTCTGACGGACCAAGGGACCCCTTTATGTCTAAGATTATGAGGGAATTGTGTAAACTGTTGCATATAAAGCAATTATGGACGTCCGTTTACCATCCGCAAACGGACGGCCTTGTGGAAAGATTTAACCAAACTTTAAAAAATATGCTAAAAGGGTGGTGTCCCGAGATGGGAAGGACTGGGATCTGCTTCTGCCCTATCTCATGTTTGCAGTGCGAGAAGTGCCCCAGGCCTCTACTGGGTTCTCGCCTTCGAACTGCTTTATGGCAGACGCCCACGGGCCTGTTGGACATCGCTAAGGAAGCGTGGGAACAACAGCCCGTCCCCACAAAAGCGTAATTGAATATGTTACCCAGATGCAGGAACGTATGGAGAGAGTGTTACCGCTGGTCCGGGAGCATATGGAGGCAGCACAACAGGCCCAAAGTAGAGTCTATAATCGTCAGGCTCGGGTACGAGACTTTAATCCCGGAGACCGAGTTTTAGTTCTGGTACCCACCCTTGACAGCAAATTTCTAGCTAGGTGGCAGGGGCCCTATGAAGTGCTCGAGAAAGTGGGGAAGTAATTACAAGGTGCACCAGCCAGGGCGGCGGAAGCCGGAGCAGGTGTATCATGTGAATTTGCTGAAGCCATGGAAGGATAGGAACTCGCCCAGCGATGACAGCCTCGGCCAGGGCTTCTAGGTGAGAAGGATCCAGCCCTCACCTCGAAGTCCGGGAAGCAGCAGCCACCGTAAAAATTTCAGATAGCCTATCCTCCAAACAGGTCCAGGAAGTTAAGGAGTTCATTAGTCGGAACACGGATGTGTTCTCGACCTCCCTGGGCGCACATCCCTAATCCAGCATGACATTATCACTGAGCCTCAGGCCAAAGTCCGGTTAAAGCCGTATCGGGTACCCGAGGCTCGGCGACAAGCCATTGTGAAGGAAGTGCAGCTGATGCTCCAGTTAGGTGTCATCGAGGAGTCAAAAAGTGATTGGGCCAGTCCGATAGTCTTAATACCCAAGCCGGACGGGACATTGAGGTTCTGTAACGATTTCCGCAAGCTGAATGAGGTGTCCAAGTTTGACGCATATCCCATGCCGAGGGTGGATGAGCTCATTGAAAAATTGGGCCAAGCCAGGTATTTTTCTGTCTTGGACCTCACCAAAGGGTACTGGCAGGTACCCTTAACGGAGGCTGCCAAGGAAAAACTGCTTTTATCACACCGGAGGGGTTGTATCAGTACAAGGTATTACCTTTGGTCTACATGGCGCCCCGCCACGCTTCAAAGGCTTATGGATATTGTGCTTCGTCCACATCGACGGTACGCCTCAGCGTATCTGGATGATATCATTGTCCATAGCACCGACTGGGAGAGTCACCTACCGAAGGTACAGGCCGTAGTGGACTCCCTTAGGAAAGCTGGCTTAACTGCTAACCCAAAAAGTGTGTGATAGGGTTAGAAGAGACCAAATACCTAGGGTATGTCATTGGGCGGGGGGTGGTCAAACCTCAGGTAAACAAAATTGAGGCAATTAAGAATTGGCCCCGACCTGTCACTACGCGGCAAGTAAAATCATTCCTGGGCATGGTGGGATACTACATGAGGTTTATTCCCAACTTCGCTACAATTGCTGCTCCATTGACAAGCCTTTAAAGGGACGCAGGTCAGTGTCGATCCAGTGGAATGAGCAGGCGGATAAGGCTTTCTCTGCTCTGAAGTCGGCCCTGTGTGGGTCCCCGGTTTTGGTGACGCCCGACTTCAGGAGAGAGTTTGTGGTACAGACAGATGCCTCTGAAGTGGGCCTCGGGCTGTACTCTCTCAGGAAATCAATGGGGAGGAGCATCCCGTGGTTTTCCTGAGTCGCAAACTCACCCCAGCCGAAACCAGGTACAGTATAGTGGAGAGAGAGTGCCTGGCCATCAAGTGGGCACTAGAGTCTCTCCGCTATTATCTGCTAGGGAGAAAGTTCTGTCTGGTGACCGACCATTCCCTCTAAAGTGGATGTGCCAGGCGAAAGACAGGAATGCTCGGGTCACCAGATGGTTCTTGTCTCTGCAGAACTTTAAGTTCACAGTGGAACACAGGGCAGGCCGCTTGCAAGGAAATGCGGATGCACTGTCTCGAGTACAGTGTTTGGCGTGTGTTCACTCTGTCGGGGTTGAACAAAGGGGGAGGTATGTAAGAGGGCGCAAGGTGCCGTCATGGACGGAAGATACGTGTCACCGAGGTTCCTGGCCTCGGTGAGGTGAGAGCCGGGTTTTATGTGTCAGCAGCAGCTAGTGCTGCTTGACATTGATAGTTAGTTTGGCTGCAAAGCCAATCCGGGCCGGCTCTTACTGGGAGTAGGCAAAGAGTTGGGTGGGTGCCTACTCCCACGGTCCAGGCCGGACTTTGCCGGGCTTTTTAAAGGCAGCCACATCAGCAGGTGTGGCTGTGATTGTCCTGGAGCTGCTGCTAGTGTTGTGTTGCTCTCTGGGCTGGAAGGATGAGCTCAGCAAGGAGTCGTGCAGTCGTCCTGGAAGCCTGAAGGTGGATTATCCTGCGGCTGGGCCGACCGCCAGGTGCGAACGCGCACCTAAACATCTCACAGGTGATTGAACCTGGTTTTGGACTCTTTGGTTTTGCTTTTTTGTGTTTGCTGAGTGTGAATTAACACCAAGAGACTGTTTATCGTTTATTTTGTGCAAGTGTGAATAAAACACTGTTTATTGCACTTTCTGGACTTCTTGTTTTGCCTCTGTACTGCACCCGCACTGCTATCTACCAGAGCGACTCCCCACAATTTATATATCTATCAGCTGCTGGTGATATAAATACCCCACCTCCCCCTCTACCTGCACGCATAAGTAGTGATGAGCGGAAGGGGAAATATTCGAATTTGCGATATTTCGCGAATATTTGGGCAAATATTCATCATAAATTTGAGAATTCGAGATTATTTTCCTGATTACAAAAATCGACAATGTAATAATCGCATAATGCACGCACAATACACGCGTGGGTCACTATTGCTACTCTTTTCAAGCTGCTAGAAGTTTCTTGAGACTGGAGAAAATGGTTGGCACGGTAGAACATTACAATAGCTTTATATGCAGATAGAGTGCTCGATATATTCGCGATTGCGCAAATCGTCAATTGATGATGCGCATATTTTTCCGCAACACGTGCAACTTCACATTTTAGCAGGTCTGACTATATATTAGTGAATGGTGCACTAAGTATTGTGGTGAACCTGTCTGTAGCATGTATGTATGGACAGCAGAACTATCTATCACACTACCTAACACCCTGCACTGGAACCAATCAGCTACACTATATCTCAATCTAACCTACACTGACTATCTCCCACTAACTTTCTGTATTATATATATAAGCTAACTAACTATCTAATGCAGGGGTGCACAACCTGCGGCCCAGGGGCCACATGCGGCCCTCGATACCATTCTGTGCGGCCCCCAAACATCTGGTAAAAGACATGTAGGCCTATGTCTTATGGCTTCTTACATGTATCTTTCATGTATTCTCCTATTAGATAGGAGTCCTGGAAGTGTAACTAGACATTTATAGTATATACTGTATGTTCAATGTGCCAAAAATACAGAATTTCAGTTGGTAATACCCCTTTAAGTTTTATTTTCAGCCCTTGGAAATGGTTCAGGCTGACAATGTGGCCCCCAACCAGAAAAGGTTGTGCACCCCTGATCTAATGTAATGTGACACAGGAAAGCAGAGAGCACAGCAATATCTCTCAGAATTCAAATAGAACTGTAGAAAATGGCTGCTGGGGAGATTCATATATAGTAAATGGGTAGGCAACTTTTCTATTGGTTGCTAGGGATGTTGGTAAGCTCAGACAAAGACATTGCAGCCTTCTCATTGGCCCACAAGCAAGAAGCAGGGAGGGATCATGTGTTCAGATGAAAAAAAAATCTAGAATATTCAAAAATATGAATATATAGCACTGTATTCTAAATATTTGCGAATTCTCGAAGTGGCGATATTTGCGATAGAAATTTGTGATTTGAATATTCGCACCCAACACTACGCATGAGTAAGGGGGGGTGTTCTACCGAAACATCGCGTGGAGGGGAGGAGGTGTGAACGATGTCTGTCTCAGCGTCCCTCATGATGTACAGATTTATATTGGAATAAAGTAAAGAATTAAAAGAAACAAAAGGTTTTGTACCAGCGACTTGTGAGTATGACTTTTATTACTCACTCACATACAATATTGGCACAATAAGTTAAAAAGAACACACAAGTCTGCAAGTTTGAAAGACTGTTACCCTGGGTTCACACCTGAGCGTTTCTGAGACGCGTGTCTCCAGCTGCTTTGTTGCGCCGCTTTACGCAGTGTGTTACAGTGCGTTTTGAAATAGGAAACGCGCGCCATACTCTGGAGACCAATTGAAAAAGGCATATCTACACTTAACGCTGTTTTACGCGCTGCTCCCATTGAAGTCTATGGGTGCAAACGCTCGACATAACGCCCCAAAGAAGCTCAAGAACTTCTTTGAGCGTAGGACGTTTTACAGCGCGCTCAAACGCGCTGTAAAATGCTCAGGTGAGAACCATGCCCATAGGGAAACATGAGTTTTCTCTTGTTGAGCGCTTTACAGCGTGCTAGGAACGCGCTGTAAAACGCGCAAGTGGGAACTGAGGGTTAGTGTTTTGTTAAGCAGAGCTCCTGGTGTGGACTTGTAATTGCTACAGGTGACTGAAGTGCTTCATATTATACAATTTTCCACAGCAGACATAGAGTTTAAAGAAGAGTATGTTTTAGAGGGAAAAGGCCAGACTTAGTTACCACCAAACTGGAGACAGTCTGACCTTTTGAATGTCTAGTTTTAGCTATGTTGTTATGTCTGGAAACTTGATTTTGTTTGGAAAACGTATGTGTTGTTGCCATTGAGTATCACTGAAGCTCTAATGTAAGTCTATGAGAGATGGAAAGTGCTACAATGTATTTGTTTGTGCTGAGCTTCCCCACTCAACCCCTCCCACTAAAAAGTTCCAGTCTAGCTAAAAAGTGTGTATAATCAGAGCAGTCAGAGCCCCATAGTGTGCTGCAGTTAGGGAACAGTGCTTGGAAGAGGAGACACTGAGATAGCGATACTCTGCCACAGAACCTGGATCACCTGCCTTGGACCAAGGTACCACCCTTCTGAAGAGAGAGTGGGACAGCTAGCTCAGGCATTTCCTCAGAATCAAACCCTTCTTCTGCCAGGAAGGAGACTGGAGAATCCACCACTATGCCTCGCCTGTATTGTTTTGCACCTGAATCCGTCCAGTAAAGAAGCACTTTGGTTATAGCAGACCCTGAATCTCTGGACTTATTTCTCATTGGGGTGCACTGCACCTTAGGTGTCTGGGGGACCCAACATAGCATTGGGGCTACCCCAAACCCGGGCACTGCACTTTTTTTTATTTTTTTTATTTACTTTATTTTAAGTTACCCTAGGTGACTACAACAAACAATCATTAAATTGTCAACTGTGAACTGTGATGGATATTTATCCATCATGGAGAACAGCATTCAGTATATTCCAATGCATCGCTGCCACCATTTCAGATGCTGTGGTCACATTTGAGCACAACCTCTGAGGGGTAAATGTCTGCAATCGACCTTATGGCTGATTTCAGACATTAGCCATAGGTCTCTGCTGTTTGAAAATCCTTCAGCTTTGGCGCCTGCTGCTCTTGTGCAAGACCAGATGCATGCTTTCTGATTTGCAAAGTGACAGTCACATTTTCAGGATTTGGCTACTGGTTATCCACATTGTTAGATCCTTGCTATCAGTCAAAAATGGGGATATTTTTTAGATCTTCTGAGAGGGATGCAAAATGGACTACTATAGAGACATGCTGTGTAGTTGGTTGGTTGCTGCCTATGAGCACAATCACTCTTCCTCAAGAAGGTCTGATCGGGGGACCCTCTGCACTCACACTAAA
>JAKVIS010002255.1:0-24445 GCA_033119425.1 Bufotes viridis | reverse complement strand
TTGCCTTGAATTTGCGACTGGTGCTTCCTATGGTGTCTCTTGGTATGTTTAACATCTTGCAATCTTCTTATAGCCATTGCCCTTCCTGTGAAGAGAAATCACCTCTTCTCTTGTCTTCCTGGACCATTCTCTTGACTTCACCATGTTTGTAAACACACCAGTAAATGTCTAGAAGGAGCTGAGTATCACAGTCATTTTACATCTGCCTAATTGGTGCTTATTATGCTTGATTGCTGCTCCTTGACATCCACAGGTGTTTTCAATACCTGATCGAAAAACACTTGAATGAACCTCTGTTCTTAAGAGTGGTAGTCTTTAACCTCTTGCCGCCACGCTAACGCTCGATGGGCATCAGCGCGGCGGCTCTCTCTCAGGTCTCAGTCACGCCTATCGGCGCCATCTCGTGAGACCTGAGATTCACATGAACGCGCGCGCCGTGGCGCTGCTCATGTGATCGGAGCCGGGACAACTGAAACTACAGCCAGCCAGCGCTGATCATGCGCTGGCAGGCTGTAGATGCGGAAAAACGCATTTAAATCGCATATCAGACGCTGTTTTTTAAACAGCGCCTGATATGCCTGCTGCTCTGCTTGCCTGGTGGTCCCTTTGTTTGGGACCACCAGAGGAAAATAGGAAAAGTGCACTAATCACTACACACACGCCCCCACCCCCATCACTGATTAACCCTGATCACCCATGTCACCCCCTGATCACCCCCTGTCACCCCCCTGTCACTAATCACCCCTACAGGCTCATTCAGACGTCCGTATGTGTTTTGCGGATCCATGGATCTGCGGATCCATGGATCTGCGGATCCATGGATCTGCGGATCCGCAAAATACGGACACCGGCAATGCGCTTGCCGCATTTTGCAGATCCAAGCACAGAACTATATAGAAAATGCTTTCTTGTCCGCACTGCGGACAAGAATAGGACATGTTCTATATTTTTGCGAACGGAAGTGCAGACTCGGAAGCGCGGATCCGTAATTCCGATCTGAGCGGGACAAAGTCTGTCCCCATAGAAATGAATGGGTCCGCAATTCCGCTCCGCAAACAGAATTTCTGGACGTGTGAATGGGGCATAAGGGTCCCGTTATCACCGCCAGTTAGTTAGCTACTTGTTAGTTAGCTAGTGCCCACCGCACCGCAGTCACTGATTTTGGCAGAGATTTTTTCATCCACATTGACCGATGTGAATGAAAAAATCTGTGCCGTTCATTTTTTTTTTTTTCAGCGCAGCGGCTGAACGGAAAAAAAAAAATCTCATTACCCGTGTGCTCAATATAAGGAGAATCGCAGAAACTCCTAATGCTGGCCATACGTGTTATGATTGCGGAGACCCCTAAAATGCCAGGGCAGTATAAATACCCCACATGTGACCCCATTTTAGAAAGAAGACACCCCAAGGTATTCCGTGAGGGGTATGGTGAGTTCATGTAAAATTTTATTTTTGTCACAAGTTAGTGGAATATGAGACTTTGTAAAAAAAATATATATATATATCAATTTCCGTTAACTTGTGTCAAAATTTTTTTTTTATGTGAACTCGCCATGCCCCTCACGGATTACCTTGGGGTGTCTTCTTTCCACAATGGGGTCACATGTGGGGTATTTATACTGCCCTGGCATTTTAGGGGTCCTAAAGCGTGAGAATCCAAATACGTAAAAATGCCCTGTGAAATCCTAAAGGTACTCATTGGTTTTAGGGCCCTTTGCGCATCCAGGCTGCAAAAGTGTCACTCATGGTATCGCCGCACTCAGGAGAAGTAGGGCAATGAGTTTTGGGGTGTATTTTTATATATACCCATAGCTGGTGTGAGAAATATCTCTGTAAACGACAACTTTTCAATTTTTTTATACAAAGTTGACAATTTACAGAGATATTTCTCTTACCCAGTATGGGTATATGTAAAATACACCCCAAAACACATTGCCCTACTTCTCCTGAGTACGGCGATACCACATGAGTGACACTTTTCGCAGCCAAGATGCGCAAAGGGCCCAAATTCCAATGAGTACCTTTAGGAGGGCATTTTTACGCATTTTTCTTCTCACGCTTTAGGGCCCCTAAAATGCCAGGGCAGTATAAATACCTCACATGTGACCTCATTTTGGAAAGAAGACACCCCAAGGTATTCGCTGAGGGGCATAGTGAGTCCATGAAAATTAAACTTTTTGTCAAAAGTTAGCGGAAAGGGAGACTTTGTGAGAAAAAACAATAAAAATCAATTTCCACTAACTTGTGCCCAACAATTTTTTTCTATGAACTCGCCATGCCCCTCATGGAATACCTTGGGGTGTCTTCTTCCAAAATGGGGTCACATGTGGGGTATTTATACTGCCCTGGCATTTTAGGGGCCCTAAAGCATGAGAAGAAAAATGCGTAAAAATGCCCTTCCTAAAAGGTACTCATGGGATTTGGGCCTTGCACATCTTGGCTGCAAAAGTGTCACTCATAGGTATCGCGTACTCAGGAGAAGTAGGGCAATGTGTTTTGGGGTGTATTTTACATATACCCATGTTGGGTGAGAGAAATATCTCTGTAAACTGACAACTTTGTATAAAAAATTTAAAAAGTTGTCGTTTACAGCGATATTTCTCACACACAGTATGGGTATATGTAAAAATACACCCCAAAACACATTGCCCTACTTCTCCTGAGTACGGCGATACCACATGAGTGACACTTTTTGCAGCCAAGATGCGCAAAGGGCCCTAAAACCAATGAGTACCTTTAGGATTTCACAGGGCATTTTTACGCATTTGGATTCTCACGCTTTAGGTTCCCTAAAATGCCAGGTGAGTATAAATACCCCACATGTGACCCCATTTTGGAAAGAAGACACCCCAAGGTATTCCGTGAGGGGCATGGCGAGTTCACAGAATTTTTTTTTTTGGCACAAGTTAGCGGAAATTGATATATTTTTATTTTTTTATTTTGTTTTTTACAAAGTCTCATATTCCACTAACTTGTGACAAAAATAAAATTTTACATGAACTCACCATACCCCTCACGGAATACCTTGGGGTGTCTTCTTTCTAAAATGGGTCACATGTGGGTATTTATACTGCCCTGGCATTTTAGGGCCCCTAAAGCGTGAGAAGAAGTCTGGAATCCAAATGCGTAAAAATGCCCTGTGAAATCTTAAAGGTACTCATTGAATTGGGCTCTTTGCAGCCCAGGCTGCAAAAGTGGCACACATGTGGTATCGCCGTACTCAGGAGAAGTGGGGTAATGTGTTTGGGGTGTATTTTTATATATCCCCTGCTGGGTGTGAGAAATATCTCTGTAAACGACAATTTTTAAATTTTTTATACAAAGTTGTCAGTTTACAGAGATATTTCTCTCACTCCAACATGGGTATATGTAAAAATACACCCTAAAACACATTGCCCTACTTCTCCTGAGTACGGCGATACCACATGAGTGCCACTTTTTGCAGCCTGGGTCCGCAAAGGGCCCTAAACCAATGAGTACCTTTAGCTTTTACATGGCTGCTCACAATTTAGCCCCGCCCAAAATGCCAGAACAGTACAAACACCCCACAAATGACCCCATTTCGGAAAGTAGACACCCCAAGGTATTCACTGAGGGGCATAATGAGCCCGTATGAGATTTTTTTTTTTTTTGCCAGAAGTTAGCAGAAATGGAAACTTTATTATTATTTTTTTCCTCAGAAAGTGTCATTTTCCGCTAACTTGTGAAAAAATGAAATGATACATGAACTCACCATGCCCCTCTGCGAATACTTTGGGGTGTCTTCTTTCTAAAATGGTGTCATTTGGGGGTATTTATACTATCCTGACATTCTAGCACCTGAAGAAACATGACAGGCGCTCAGAAAGTCAGAGCTGCTTCAAAATGCCGAAATTCACTTTTTTGCACCATAGTTTGTAAACGCTATAACTTTTACCCAAACCAATAAATATACACTTATTGGACTTTTTTTTTTATCAAAGACATGTAGAACAATACATTTAGAGAAAAATTTATATAGAAATGTAGTTTTAAAAAAAAAAAATTTACAACAGAAAGTGAAAAATGTCATTTTTTTGCAAAAATGTCGTTAAATTTTTATTAATAGCAAAAAAAGTAAAAATGTCAGCAACAATGAAATACCACCAAATGAAAGCTCTATTAGTGAGAAGAAAAGGAGGTAAAATTCATTTGGGTGGTAAGTTGCATGACGGAGCAATAAACGGTGAAAGTAGTGTAGTGCGGAATTGTAAAAAAGGGCCTGGTCACTAGGGGGGTATAAACCTGTGGTCTTCAAGTGGTTAAGGGGTTGAATAATTGTGTCAATGAAGAAATCCCAATAAAAACATTTAATACTGTATTACAAAAACAATTAGTCATTTTAGTTGCATTTGGTTCTTTAAAAAGTCCTTGTATGATTTCATTCTGAACACAATTACAAATGTACACTAAATTCCCTAAAACCCTTTACAGCATTGGGGGTTTAATAATTTTGAACACAACTTTATATGCTAGGCCAGTGATGGGCGAACTACGGCCCGGCGGACCTTTTTGTCCAGCCCGCAGAGCTGCACTGCGATGGGAAGCTAATTTATTCACTTCACTTGCTGCTGACGTAATTGCAGAGAAGCGCCGTAATCTTGCACAGGCGCACTGGATACAGTAGTCTGCGCCCGTGCAGACTACTGACAGAGGCATCAACGAGCGAAGTGCGCATGCGCCATCTTCCAGCGCACCTCGCTTGACGATGCCTCTGCCAGTAGTCCGCACGGGCGCAGACTACTGTATCCAGTGCGCCTGCGCGAGTAGAGCATTAATAGTGGTATAATTTAAGCAGAGTGTTGGGGGTCACTAGATGACACTTATGGGGATCTGTGGATGACATTTAGGGGGATCTCTGGATGACACTGTTATGGGGGATCTGTGGATGACACTTATGGGGATCTGCGAATTGCAACAACAAAGCTAGCTCCAGACCTTTGATGCCTTAGTAAAATAGGGAGACCAACCACACTGTTCCCACTAAAATGGAAGGTGAGTTATACATACTATGTTATGAAAGAAATATATTGCATAGAAGTTTTGTACAATAACTTTTTATGCTTTTCTACCTTGAATTAAACTAAACCCTTAATGTTACGAAAACGAAATGAAATTTATATTAATTCACACAAACACCCCATCCATCTACTCTAGGTCCGGCCCCCGGACCAAGAGTAGATCCGATTAAGCCCCCGGGTTCTTAATCGGATTTAAGTCTGGTGACTGCGATGAACCCATTGTGGCCCTCGAGTCAAAAAGTTTGCCCACCTCTGTGCTAGGCAATACTCCCAAAATATATTCTCAAACTTGATATTTACAGAGCCTTAGATCAAAGTACTTAGATAACTACAGCCTTGGAAATGTGCCCTATGACACAAGATATAAATGTAATTTGATAAGGTGTGTTCTGTGCTAAGGGCTGAACTGCTATTAACTGTCAAAAAAAGCTCTGTATTTGATATAGAGGCATATGATATTATTGCAGCCTGCAGTAGGCACTCTGTGTGCGAGTAGGTGCTCCATATGGCACTATATTGTGAGCGTATGTCCTAGAAGCAATGCTGGGAGAGATGTTCACAATTCTTGTATGCCTCATATGAGATTTGAAAAAAGAACAGTAAAGCCCCATTAAAGTCTAGGGACACGATATTTTAGTTCCATAAGGTTTCATATAACATGGTTATATTATATGAAGCCATAACACTCCTGTGTGCTTGAGGTCTAATTGATCTAGTGTGGATATTGATTATTTCTTTAGAAATTTGGTAAAATGTAATTTGTTAAAGTGAATGTGTCACCTATCATTTTTTTTCTATCAGTTAAAACCAGATGTTTCCTTCTAATCTGATTTTATTTTCTGAATGTAGACTCTTTATTTTATTTCCAGAACAGGATTATGGGGCAGGCATCTTCCTGGGCTGTGTTTACAACATTTAGAGATATGCTTTACAGCAGCCACCATGGGTCCTAGGCACAATAGACTAGAAGGGACCTAACTGACGTTTATGGGGATTTTCTAGGCATGTTCTGTGACTTGTGCAGAGGTCAGGAATGAGTAGATAAACTGTAACATCACTTTATTGTGAATGGTATACACTGTGATATCTATACACAGTTGCTATCTGCCGTTCTGCTAATCGTTAATTTCTAACGATAATTTGTTTTCCCTTAGTCCTAACAGCAGCACAGATGGGGTTAACCACCCCCGTGGACTGGCAGGACCGGCGGAATGTTTAATGAGCCCAAGACTAATAACTCAATTTAACAATTAAGTATCTCCTTAAAAGGAGGAAGTCAACCCCAGCCCACTGTGTTTATAGCAAGAAAAACTAGACTTACTAGGGTGGGAATTTAGTGCTGCTGTTAGGACTAAGGGAAAACAAATTATCGTTAGAAATTAACGATTCCCTTACGTCCTACCAGCAGCACAGATGGGGAGATAGCAAGAAGAAACCCCTAGGGAGGGCCTTCCTGCCTGGCAGAACTAAGAAAAGTCTGCCCAAAGGCCAAAACTCAGCTAGACTGGCATCTAGTCTATAATGGGAGATGAATGTCGATTCAGAGCTCCAGGAGGCAGCTTTGCAAATCATGTTGAGAGGCAGAAGACTCCTCTCGGCAAAAGAAGTAGCCACAACTCTAGTAGAGTGGGCCTTCACGAATCCCGGAGGGTCCAGATTGTGGAAACAAAGGATTCCTTAATAGCCTCCCTCAATCCACCGACTGATGGAAGGTTTGGATGCCTTATAGCCTTTAAACTTACCGGCAACAGGATTAGCAGATTCTCATCTTTCCTGAACTCCTTGATCTATCCACATAGATCCGAGACATCTCGACGTCCAGAGGATGTCTAGCAGGTTCCTAGGAGGAGGTGGTAGATGTCGACAGAACCGGGAGGAATATCACCTGGTTGATGTTCTGGAAGGAAGGAACTTTAGGCCTACAATACGGGAGGAATCTAAGAAGGTCCCGGTCATGTAAGAATAGGGCTCATGTGCTGAGAGAGCTTGAAGCTCAGAGACCCTCTTGGCCAAAGTCACTGCAAGGAGAAACGCAAACTTCCAAGTGACGAACTTGATGTCCACCTCCTCTAACGGTTCAAAGGGGGAGATGCTAACCCCCTGAGAACTACTGAAAACCCATTGAAAAAAGGGGTCTCAGTACTGTAGGCTTTTATCTTTCAGCTCCTTTAAGGAACCGTTTGATCAGCGGGTCCTGAGAAAAAAGCCTGTTAAGGCAAGCTGAGATGGCTGAAACTTGAACCTTCAGAGTAGAAGGGCAAGGCCTCTATCAAGGCCGTCTTGCAGGAACTGAAGGATAGCGGAGAGGGGCGGATCTGCAGACGCCACCTCAGTTGAGGTACAACAGGATGAGAATATCCTCATAATACAAGAGTAGGCTCTCTTGGTAGAGTCCGCTCTAGAATGAGACAGCGTTCTCAGGACCGACTCTGAAAGCCCTTCTATTCTGGGAAGGGACTGATCAACCTCCAGGCTGTCAGGTTGAATCTGTGCAGATCTGAGCAGAGGTGAGTGTCCCACGACACCAGGGTCTGCTGTGGGGAGCCTCCAATATTGTCCTCGACTCAACTGGGTGAGCTAGGTAAACCAGGATCTCTTCGGCCAAAACAGTATGATGGCTATCACCGAGGCCTGATCCTGACGGATTTTCATCAATACCCTCGGTATCATGGAAAAGGGAGGGAAGATGTAAGCCAGCCTGAACCTCCAGGATATTGACAGAGCGTCTAACGCCAGGGGGTTGTCCTCCCTGTAGAGGAGCAGAACCTCTCCACCTTGGCATTGAACCTTGTTGCCATGAGATCCACCTCTGGCATACCCACTTGAGGACTATCTGCTTGATTCTCCGGATGTAAAGACCACTCCACCGACGGAAGACCGCGGCTCAGCCGCTATCATATTGAGGGAGCCTTGGATGTGGATCGCAGATAAGTGGGAAGGTACAACTCTGCCTAATCCAGAATCACCCCGATCTCTGACAAGAGGGAAGTGATCTCGTGCCTCCCTGCTGGTTGATGTAAAGTACCGCAGTCACATTGTCTGACTGGACTTTCACCGCTTTGCCCCGGATCTGAGGGGCTAAGTGAAGGAGGGCTAGCCGGATAGCTTGAATCTCGCGGAGATTGAATGAAAGAAGCCACTCCTGAGGAAACCAGGTCCCGTGAACTGGAGAGTCGTCTAGGTGAGCGTCCCAGCCTACTTAGGACGCATCCGTAGTCAATATGACCCAGACTGGCTGGGTCATAGACTTCCGTCTAAAAGATGGCACCACCATCTGAGGGAATACCGAGTTTGCCAAGTCAGGGAGCACAGGGAGTTTAGCCCAGCAGGGCTGCCATTCCATTAGGAGAGGACCTCCGACTGTAGAGGGCGGAGGTGCCATAGAGCCCAAGGGACTGCTTCCGCAGACGCTGACATGAGCCCCAACATCTTCATGAGAGTCCGGATTGGAACTCGCCGGGGAAAGGAACTTGCCGTGTTCTGAACCCGGAATCTTCTTTCTGGAGTGAACTGGAGCGACATCCCAGTGGAGTCGATTATGAAGCCTAGATATCTTTCTGAAGTCGACGGGCTCACGTTCGACTTCTACCAGCTGATGATCCAACCTAGGTGGAACAGAAAGGAGATTGTTACCTGAAGAAGTTGGGTTAGGACCGCTAGAGCAGAGGCTTTCAAAGCCAGTCGTCCAGATAAGGAATGATGGTCAGTCCTTGAAGCCTCAAAGCCGCCACCACAGAACCACCACCTTGGTAAAAATGTGAGGGGCAGAAGAAAAGCCAAAGGGAAGGGCAACAAACAGAAGATGCCTGACGACACCGGACACCTGGACCGTGATCCTGATATACTTCCTGGAACCAGGATGGATCGGGATGTGCAGATATGCATTCTTGAGGTCCAGGGTTGCCATCACGTCTCCAGGATTGATGACGTGAACTACTGACCTGATGGTTTCTACACGAAACTTCACCTTCCTTATAATCGATTGAAATATCTCAGATCAATAATCATCCGGAGATCTCCTGAAGCCTTGGGAACCAGAAAAACTGGTGAATAGATCCCTAGGCCCCGTTCTCCTGCCGGAACCTCCTCCAGAGCTCCTTTGCAAATGTAGTCCTGAATGTAGGCCTCTAGGATCGCCTCCTTGGCAGCTTGTAGAAGGTTGATCTTGACAAACCTGTCCAGAGGAATAGAGGTGTTGTTGACTAAATAACCGTTGAAAATGATATTCAGGACCCGGGATCCGAGATCTCTTGGATCCATTCTTCTCAGAAGTGGGAGAGACGACTCCGACGGGTACATGAAGCTTAGGAATGGGGAAGCTTATTGGCAGGACGGCAGGAGTAACGGGAATTAACCAAGAGCCTCGAAGAGGCCCGTAGTCAGGAGGTGGATTTTCCATCTTTGGCTCCTCCACGAGAGCACCTCAAGCCCTTTCGCTGTGCTCTCCAGTCACTCTGTATTTTGAGGAATTGTCAGGGACCCAAGGCTTAAGCCAAAATGGAATATTGATCCCAGGGCCATGCTATATATAGGCCCCTGATGTTATTTGATAGTATTGTTACAGGGTGCCAAAGGCACACTTGGTCTCCCATGAGCCACAGACCTGATGCTTAGCTTCAATAGCAAGGATTTGTGTTTGGCCTTATTCCCAGGATATTCCTGGGAATATGGGCCGCTGATCCCAGGGCCATGCTATATATAGGCCCCTGATGTTATTCGATAGTATTGTTACAGGGTGCCAAAGGCGCACTTGGTCTCCCATGAGCCACAGACCTGCTGCTTAGCTTCAATAGCAGGGATTTGTGTTTGACCTTGTTCCCAGGACTTGCTTTGCTAGCGGGGAAGCTCCCTCGCTAGCTTAAACTGGAGCTGTGCGGTATCGCACAAGAAGTCCGTAGCCAGGTTGATGGTCTTGAAAGCAGCCAGTATGTCGTCCTGGAAAAAACCTCTGGTTCACATCAACTTGAATTTGATCCAGGCGAGATCGCAGGAACGTAGAGACTTCAAAAGCCGCTATGGCTGTGGAAGCGGAAGCCGCAGCTGCCGTAACACCCCGTCTTAGTGTGCACTCTGCAAGGGGGTCCTGCAGCTAGACCCATCGTCTGCAGGAACCAGAGTGCGCTTGGACAACTTGGCAATAGCCATGTCCACCTTGGGAATGGATCCCCACGAATCCACCAAGGGTTAAGCCATCGGGAACATGGATTTAAACTTCTTTGTTAAAACCGGACCTTTTCCAGGTTTTTTCCACTCTATATCATGATAGAGAGGAGGGTCTCATCCGCTCTAAAGACACGATGTGCCCGAGTAGCGGGAACGGGAGGCTCCCCACAGTCAACATCATGGTCCCCCGACCTGATGGACTTGAGCAACTTCTGTGTCTTTCCAGGGGAGAAAACACAAAGTCAGCTCCTCCTCATCCGAGGAGAGAAGAAACTAAGGAGACCAAGGTCTCCATAGGGGCCTGGGCACGAATAGGAAGCCTTTCCATCCAGCAGGCCTATGACTCCTTTAATAGAGCCATTGATACATATCCTGCAACGTAGGTTCACTAAAGGTCAGAAACCTCTAACGGCAGCTGTAACACCTGGTGTAGGTTAAGTCAACAGACCCAGGGATTCCCAACCGGTCTCCCAAGCTGGTCTTAGCCCAGCCTTAAGCTGTTTAGCTTCTGCGATCTCACGAGTGCAGGTATGATCAGCTTACAATAACCGTTGACTGCTGCAATGGTAGCAGGATAGATGCTTCCTCTTGGAATCCACTTTCCTGCCTTCCGAATCCCGCGGAGAAGACATCACTGCGGGAAAAAAGGGACAAATAAAACATTTGTAAACCACCTATCTACGCAGGAAAGGTAGAAAACAGACCGGAGGCAGCTGAGGAAAAACACCACAAGTGGAACAACACCAATTTTAGGACTCTGGGAGCTAGCTGAAAAAGCATATGTAGCCAGAGACTGAACTGGAGCACACAGCCTCCCAAAATAAGGGAAGGGGAGGGATAGCCAATCCACCCTTCCCCCAGTAAATCCTCCACAGGAAGATGCATAAAAAAAAAACGCATCTATGAAAAATAGTGCCCGTGAAAATCACGGCGGATTACCCGGAGGTGATGCAAAAGGAAAGTCCCGCGTCACTCCGGAAGATGGCGGCGCACAGGGACCGGGAATCCTGGACCAAGGACGCCGCCAAAATACCCCAGCCAGGCGCAACTGCAGGGGCCGGCAGCAAATAAGCTGCCGGACAAACTGACAAGGTACCTAGGGAAAAAGGGCAACGCCAGTTACCCAAACGAAAAGAAGGCTCCCCGCACTCTTCCATAAGAAAGGGGGAACAAACCGCCTAGTCCACCTGTCCAGGAGGACAGAAAAAAACACAGTGGGCTGGGGGTTGACTTCCTCCTTTTAAGGAGATACTTAATTGTTAAATTGAGTTATTAGTCTTGGGCTCATTAAACATTCCGCCGGTCCTGCCAGTCCACGGGGGGTGGTTAACCCCATCTGTGCTGCTGGTAGGATGTAAGGGAATAGTTTATTTTTTATCAATTAACAAAATGTAAAGTGAATAAAGGGACATTGTTCCAAAAATCTTGGCGAACCTACACAGATCTTTTGTGGGTGTAGGCTTGCTCAAATCCTTCTGTCTCTTCATGTAATCCCAGACAGACTTGATTATATTGAGATAAAGGCTCATTAGCTGTATGCTTGTGGCAGTTATCCTGCTACAGAACACATTTGGAGTCAATGAGACTCCTCCCTGATGGTTGTCCCTTCTGCAGCAGGACAAGGACCACAAACATACAGCCAGTGTCACTAAGAACTATCTTCAGTCCAAAGAAGAACAAAGAGTCCTGAAAGTGATGATATGGCCCTCACTGTGCCCTGATCTCAATATTGAGTCTGTCTGGGATTACATGAAGAAACAGAAGGATTTGACCAAACCTTCATCCACAAGATCTGTGGTTAGTTCTCCAAGATGGTTGGAACAACCCATCTTCAAGATCCTTCAAACACTGTGTGCAAGTGTACCCAGAAGAATGAATTCTGAAGACAATGGGTGGTTACACCAGATATTGATTTGATTTAGATTTCTATTTTGTTAATTTTATTAATTGAAACAAAATAAACAACATAAACGTTTGGATGGTATTCTCACTTTGCAGCATTTTTCCACACCTGCCTACACCTTTTGCACAGTACTGTAGTTAGTGACATGGGAAATAAAATAAAAAAAATACTTTAAAAATATGTTACAAATAAAAACTTGATTTAAAGAATAGATCATTTTCTAATGACCCATTCAATAAATATAGAGGATTAGGCTCTGTTTACAGTATGTCAAATGCATCCATATGACTTTTTTGATTTTATTGGACATATATACTTCAATGTGTTTACTGTATAGAAATGCAGAGTCTGCCACGTAGTATCCTTCTTTTGGAACATGGATGCCTATATAGGCAAGGTATGCCAAAAATCCTCTCAAAGTATATCACTGACAGGAGGGTGAAATGCAATGTGAACAGAACTTAATACAAGACTGTTACTAGAGTTGCTCTCTTTAGAAGAACATTGCAATAACTGAAATGCAGAAGTGCAGGCAATTAAATACAGCATTTTCTTAAAGGGGTTGTCCACTCCTTTACTATTGATAGCCTATCTTTAGGATAGGTTATCAATATCTTATCAATGGGGGTCTCACACCCTGCAACCCCAGTTCTGTAGCTCTGGTGGCAGATGTTATTAAAACTACATAGCTCCATCCTTTATGCAGTGCTGCACTGCTGCCTTTCACTCTTTTCACCTCTCCTGACATGTCTGTTTTAGTAACTACTTGCATTCCCCATGTAACAACAACAATTCTGGTAGCACTGATTGCACAGTGTCATTCTGTGCAGGAACACCTCTCAGCTGGTAACACCCAGTTGGACACTACCGGCAATTTATTCCTAAACATCTAAAATGAATAATAAAGAAATGGCACAACACAAAGCTATATGAAATGATGCTTCAGAATTATTCTCGCATGGGGAATGCAAGTAGTAGCAGTAACTAAACTAGTAACTAAGGGTACTTTCACACTTGCGTTGCTGGATTCTGGCAGGCAGTTCCGTTGCCGCAACTGCCGGATCCGGCAATCTGTATGCAAACTGATACCATTTGTAGACTGATCCGGATGCGGATCCGTCTCACAAATGCATTGCAATACTGGATTCGTCTCTCCAGTTGTCATCCGGAAAAACGGTATTTATCTTTTTTCACATTTTTTAAAGGTCTGCGCATGCGCAGACTGGATCTTTCAATGCGGTAATTTTAATGCCGGATCCGGCACTAATACATTTCAATGTAAATTAATGCCGGCATTCTGGCAAGTGTTCCGGAATTTTGGACGGAGAAAATATGGAGCATGCTGCTGTATTTTCTCTGGCCAAAAAACGTAAGAGGGACTGAACTGATGCATTCTGAACGGATTGCTCTCCATTCAGAATGCATTAGGATTAAACTGAACAGTTTTTTTTCCGGTATTGAGCCCCTAGAACGGAACTCTATGCCGCAAAAGAATAACGCTAGTGTGAAAGTACCCTTAAGCAGGCATGTCAGGACAGGTGACAGCTACTCTTAAGGAACCCTAAAGCAGACTGCTGTTTGTGGCAGACTATAGACTCTTTACGGACTCTAGACTGCAGGCTATTGTAAAACTGCCAACGTCTGTTATACAATAACAGATATAGATGAGAGGTCAGTCACTGGGACTCCGAACGACCTTGCTGTATTTTTTAAACCCACTCACTTGTAAAGTTGTAGATGAAGATAACGATATTAGGTAACTGTTAATGCTAATTTATAATAAATGTAGGTGTACAGAAAAGATAAAACACACTGAAATGTAATTCTGCCACACATAAAGCCTCATTCACACATCACTGTGTTGGTCAGTGATTTCCATCAGTGATTGTGAGCCAAAACCAGGAGCGAAGCCTCCACAGACATAAGGTTTAAGGGAAAGATCTGCACCTGGTCTGTGTTTAGAGCCGCGCCTGGTTCTGGCTGAAAATCACTGACCGAACACTGACTGTGTGAATGAAGCATAAGGCCCGGATAAGAGGCGGGTGCGTTGCGGGAAAATGCGCGATTTTAACACGCAAGTGCACAGCGTTTTAATGCGTTTTGCACGTGTGTGGGAAAAATCGGCATGTTTGGTACCCAGACCCGAACCCGGACTTCATTACTGAAGTTCGGGTTTGGGTTGAGTATTCTGTATATTTTATTATTTTCCCTTATAACATGGTTATAAAGGAAAATAATAGCATTCTCACTACAGAATGCTTAGTAAAATGTGCATTAAGGGGTTAAAAATAAAAAAAAGAAACTCACCATATCCACTTGATCACGTAGTTGTGATCTCTTCTTCATTCATTAGCCAGTCGGTTAAAGAACCTGTGATGACGTCACTAAGCTCATCACATGGTCCAATCACATGGTCCATCACCATGGTGATGGACCATGTGATTGAACCATGTGATGTGACGTTACCACAGGTCCTTTAGCTGGCAGCTAATGAATGAAGAGATCGTAACTACGCGATCAACTGGATATAATGAGTTTATTTTTTTTATTTTTAATCCCTTAATGCACATTTTACTAAGCATTCTGTAGTGAGAATGCTATTATTTTCCCTTATAACCATGTTATAAGGGAAAATAATAAAGATCGGGTCCCGTCTCTTAGGAACCTTGCGGGAAAATCGCACTACATCTGCACTTGATTGCGGATGCTTGTGATTTTCCCGCAGCCCCATACACTTCTATGGGGCCTGCGTTGCGTGAAAGACGCAGAATATAGAACATGCTGCGATTTTCACGCAACGCAAAAGTGATGCGGGAAAATCCCCGCTCATGTACACAGCCCCATAGAAATGAATGGGTCCGGATTCAGTGCGGGTGCAATGTGTCCACCTCACGCATTGCACCCGTGCTGAAAACTCGCCTGTGTGAAAGGGGCCTAAGGGTATATTTTTCCTTGGGACATAGACATACCATGGGGTGGATTTATCACGCCCTGCACTCCAAAATTCTGGCTTCAAAAAACAAACTTGGGACTTGTTGGGTCCCTTTTACATTTCTCCACCATTCACTCCAGTTTTGAAGAGTGGGTGGAGAACTGGACATGGGTAACTATGATAATAATTTTCCCTCCAGATTTATCACTAAGGCCACTTTCACACTTGCGTTGTGAAGATCCGGCGTGCACTTCCGTCGCCGGAAGTGCACGCCGGATCCGGCACAACGCAGTGAACTGAAAGCATTTGAAGACTGATCAGTCTTCAAAATGCTTTCAGTGTTACTATGGCAGCCAGGACGCTACTAGCGTCCTGGTTGCCAGTAGCAGTGAGCGGGAGCGGCATACTACATTCCGTCGTAGCTCCGGGCGCCTGAATGACGCCAGAGCGCCCGCGCGCATGGATCACGTGATCCATGCGATCACGTGATCTATGCACCGCGGCGCCCTGACGTCATCCTGGAGCGCCCCGGAGCCGCACGGAATGTAAGTATGCCGCTCTCCCTACTTCTTTATTATGGCAACCAGGACTATAGCATCCTGGCTGCCATAGTAACCATTGACAAAGCTAAACGCCGGATCCGCGATGCGCCGAAACGACGCTTAGCTTAAGGCCGGATCCAGATTAATGCACTTCAATGGGCATTAATTCCGATCCGCGCAGCGTAGTCTTCCGGATTTTTGGACGGAGACAATCCGCAGCATGCTGCGCTTTGTCAACGCCCAAAAACGCTCACATACTGAACGGAAGACATCCTGATGCATCCTGAACGGCTTTCTCTCCATTCAGGATGCATGGGGATAATCCTGATCAGTAGCTTTCCGTCCTAGAGCCCCGAGGACGGATCTCTAGGACGGAAAGCTAAAACGCTAGTGTGAAAGAGGCCTAACGCCTCATGCACAAGCCGCCCGTGTGCCTTCTGCAATTTGCGGAACAGAACGGGCGGCCCAATATAGAGATGCCTATTCTTGAATAGGAGATGTTATATTTTTTTTTGCGGGGCTACGGAACGGAGCAACGGATGCGAACAGCACTGTATGCATCTTTTGTGGCCCCATTGAAGTGAATGGATCCGCACCCGAGCTGCAAAAACTGCGGCTCGGATGCGGACCAGAACAACGGTCGTGTGCATGAGCCCTAAGACTTTTATAAAAATTGCAAAAAGAGTAAGGCCTCATGCACACGAACGTGTGCACCCCGTGCCCGTATTGCGGGCCGCAAATTGCGGCCCGCAATGCTCGGGCACCGGCCGTGGGGCAGCCGCAGCAGATCGCGGACCCATTCACTTGAATGGGTCCGCGATTCAGCTCGCTCCGCAAAAAAGATAGGACATATTCTATCTTTTGCGGGACGGAAGTACGGAACGGAACCCCGCGGAAGCACTCTGTAGTGCTTCCGTAGTGTTCCGTTCGTCATTCCATTCTCGCACCGCTCCGCATCTCCGGATTTGCGGACCCATTGAAATGAATGGGTCCGCATCCGTGATGCGGAATGGCCACTGAATGAAAGCCTCGTGTATTGCGGATCCGCAAATGCGGTCCGCACACTGGCACGGGTGCACACGTCTCAGGTGCATGAGGCCTCAACACATACCCAGTATACAGGCGGTATAGAAAACTGGAGTAACATTTCTAGATAAAAGTAATAGAAAGATGCACCAAATTCATCAAACAGCGTGGCAACATTTAAGCTAAATTTGGTGCCAAGTACACCAACGCAGACTCAAGGAATACGGACTTTAAATATTACCCTCATAATAAATTCCCCCTCATATCTTTATTAAAGAGCGTCTGTCAGCATGATCAAACCTAGTAAACTGGGTAGGACCAGGCTTTGGAACAGTGATGAAGTCTGACCCTGAAATCTCATGCATGCACCAGAAAGAGATCAATGGCCATGACAATCAGCGGAAACAGGTTGTTCCTGCAACATGTGCATAGATTTTTACAAACCCCATTACAATGTATTGGGCACCTTATAAAAGGGGATTTGGCTTAACTGTTACCTTTTCCCCATTATTTCACTGGAATTCTGGGGATGCAAATATTCCTGACAGGACTCCAGCTTAAAGGTCAAGAATAATTAACCAGGCCAGCGTAGGAATGGCAGCGGTGGGGGATCATTGAAAGCGAGTATCGCTTCTTCTTTTTTTTTTACTTTTAACCCCCTGTGAGCCATATATATTTATAAAAAAAAAAAAATGAATACTGCTGGACAACCCCTTTAGGCTGGGAACACACTTCGCGTGTTCCCAGGGCGCGCCTATGACGCGCATGTGACGCGTGCTTCAGCCGCCAAGTGGCTGTTTTATGGAAGCGCGCGTCATGCGCGCTCCCATAATAGCCTATGGGTTGGCTCGCGCGTGCTGCCGCGCGATAGTCACGGCAGCCGACACGACCGGGCAGGGCGTCTTACAGCGCTGTCGTTCGCGCTGTAAAACGCCCAAATGTGAACCATGCCCATAGGGATGCATGGCTTTTCACATGTTGAGCGTTTTTCGCTCAGGTGTGTTCCCAGGGTTAAAGCACGGTCCTTGTTCTCTGGGAAATACCTCTTTGCATAAAAACATCAACCATATAATCACCAAGTTCTGATTAAAGACAAAGGCCCTGATTTATCATAATACTTTCACTCCAGAACTCTGGGCTCAAAAAGTAGCCAAATAGGGCTTTTGTGACTTTTTTTGCACTCGCTTGCGCAAAAATGTGCAACTTTTTACACTCACTTGCACAATATTTTGCGATTTTTTGCATTTTTACACCAATCACTCCTGGGTGTGGTGAGCTATGTTAATGAGTTTCACTCCAAATTTATCATTGCGACTTTTCAAAAAAGTCGCAAATAGGTCGCCATCTCACTCCAGGATGGTGGAGTAGGAAAACTAAAGTAGCTTCTCTAGACACAAGTGTTAGGTTTAAGGACAAGGCAAATTTATCAAACAACATGTGGCACAAAGTACTCCAACACAGACTCAAGCAAAACTGACTTCAAATATTACAAAACAATAGATGTATATGCTGTTAGGTAATAGAAAGCTCAATACTCACACGAAACGCTGACTTCGTGCGGGATCGTTTACCTTTGGTCGGTATTATTAACTGCTTCTTACTGATTTATTCCATTTAGATATCATGGGCCACATTTATCATTACACTTACATCTTACTCCACTTTTACATATGCCCAAAGTCACTTTTGGCTAGTAGGATTTATTAATGGTCCTTTAATACTGTGATAAATGTGGTTTGACGGTAGCAGTTTATCCTTCAGTTAGGGGCTTTACAAAAGTCGCACGTCTTTACAAAAAAGTCGCATGTTCTATTAAAAAGTCGCATAAGATAAGTATGGTCCCCCCTAGAGTGAAATTGCGCATTTTTTCTGTGAGTTTTTAAATGGTCGCAATAGTAAATCTGTCTAGAAATTCATTTACATAAGAAAACACGCCCACTTTCACAAAACTGGAGAGCTTAGTGCAGAGCTTGAAAAAGTCAGCAAAAAAATGCGCAATTTTACAGATTGCGCATTTTTTTGCGACTTTTTGACTCCATTAGGCCCCTTTCACACGGGCGAGTTCGCGCGGGTGCAATGCGTGAGGAGGACGCATTGCACCCGCACTGAATCCGGACCCATTCATTTCTATGGGGCTGTGCACATGAGCGGTGATTTTCACGCATCACTTCTGGCGCTATGCGAAAATCGCAGCATGTTCTATATTCTGTGCTTTTCACGCAACGCAGGCCCCATAGAAGTGAATGGGGCTGCGGAAAATCGCAAGCATCCGCAAAGTGCGCGCTGCGATTTTCCCGCATTGTTGCTTAGCAACGGACTCAACTTTATTATTTCCTTATAACATGGTTATAAGGAAATAATAGCATTCTAATAAAGAATGCATTGTTAATGAAGTGAAGGGGTTAAATAATAAAAGTTAACTTACTTTGTCATTGATCGCAGAGTCGCGATCTGTCCTTCTTTCCTGCAGCATCTATGAGATACAGGACCTGTGATGACGCCACATCACATGGTCCAATCACATGGTCCATCACCATGGTAAGATGGACCATGTGATTGGACCATGTGATGACGTCATCACAGGTCCTGTAGATCATAGATGCTGCAGGAAAGAGAGGACAGATCGCGACTACGCGATCAAGTGGCTAAGGTAAGTTAACTTTTATTATTTTTAACCCCTTCCTTCTTCATTTAACAATGCATTCTTTATTAAGAATGCTATTATTTCCCTTATAACCATGTTATAAGGGGAAATAATCAATTCTCCAGTAGATCTCAAACCGACTTCAGTGATGAAGTCCGGCTTCGGGTTGGGTACCAAACATGGCGTTTTTGCTCACGCGCGTGCAAAACAAGTTGTAAACGTTTGCACCCGCGCGGGAAAAACGTGCATATTCCTGCAAGGCCCGTGTGAAAGAGGCCTTAAAGTGACTTTAGCTAATGATAAATCTGTCCCAATGTGTTTTGTTGGTGCCTGGCTGTATTACCCTTAAATTCAGCACTTTCTTTTACAGCTATACTGTTAATGTTGTGCTTGTAATGCCATCTAATTATGCACTTGCACTTTAATACCGTCATTCTGCGGTCAGACCACCACATTTGTGTTGTTTTTAACTTTTTTAACTTGTTTGTGCATTCCAATCATGTTGATGATACTTGTCAAATAAAATGAATTATAGAATTATGCTCTACGGTGTGACTATTGAGCTTTCTATTATCTAACCGCATATACCTCTATTGGTTTTGTAGAATATTATATATATATGAGTTAATGTTACTTTATAATGGGAAAGTAGTTTGTGTTTATATCTGACTTCAAATATTCTATCTCCTCATGAGAAATTCCCCCCAAAGTACTGTAATGAGTAATGACAACTTTTTTTTTTTTTTTACAGAATGGTGTTGAGGAAACCTGCTGCACAATGCCGAAAAGAAGGAGTCAAAGTATTTACATATTTGGTGGATTGCAGTAAACGTGAGGAGATCAGTAAAGCTGCAGAAGCGGTGCTACATATAGATAAATACTACTTTCTTTATAACAAGCCTCGATGTTCATTCCCTTTGCCCTTCCATATAGAAGAATAGTTAATATCTAGCTCCATAGTGACCGCCAATAATCCGCTTTTCTTATGATGGTCACCAAGGAGCTTGAGACTACAAACAAGTGCTCTGTACGGGCGTTTGTGCCAGCTGTAGGTCTGAGCGTGACAGATTATGTCCGGATGCGTTCAGAGGAAACTCGCACCATTTTGCAAGCAAGTTCAGGCAGCTCTTGCCCGCGATGACATGCTTCAGTTGTCTGCAGTTGTTCATTGCGGGTGCAATAAAGAAGCTTTCACAGCCAAACCATTCACTTCTATGTAAAAACGCGAGAATATAGAACATGCTGCGATTTTCATGCAACGCAGAAGCAATTCGTGGAAAAACAATGCTCATGCACACAGCCCCATTGAAAAGAATGGGTCAGGATTCAGCGTGACGCAACGCTGCTCACATCACGCATTGCACCCGGCAAGGGAAAACTCGCTCGTGGGAAAGGGGCCTGTAGAAGGGCAGAGGACTGCTTCGCATGGATCAGAGGAGATGCTTTGCACTACCAGGCCTCGAGTGCGTCCAGTCATCATGTCTTTTCAGAATGCCCCTCGGTGGCACCCTCTCCGATCCCCGCCTAGTTTTCACATGCAGGGATTTCTCGTATGAGGCGGGACTTGTCTTTGCCTCGGGAGTGGTTTTCTCCCTGGCTACGAGATCTAGCGCTGTTTGGCTGTGCTCACGCCAGTCAGTAGCCAAGTCCCCCCGCCGCATGTGAGAACTAACGGGACCGGAGCCGGTGAAACGGGGTTATTTTGGGGAAGACTGTTGCCTGACCTCAGCAGGGCCGACCAGGAAAACAGTGTAAGTATTTCACTACCTCAATCCTAAGTGAAAGGTCCTCTTTAGGCGCCTGCACACGGGTACAGGTGAGCGACAAGGATTTCTATGGGATTTCTGTGCAGGAGATGTCCACACCCAAAATCCACAATGCCTAAGGCCCTCACACGGGCGTCATGCTTTGACGCCGGATAAGAGGCGGTGCGTTGCGGAAATGCGCAATTTTTCCACACGAGTGCAAGCGTTTTAATGCGTTTGGCGCACGTGTGAGAAAAATCGGCATGTTTGGTACCAGACCGAACCTGACTTCATCACTGAAGTTCGGCTTTGCTTGGAGTATTCTGTATATTTTATTATTTTTAATACAGAATGCTTAGTAAATGTGATGGAGGGGTTGTGGCCAAAATAAACTCACCATATGCACTTGATCGCGTAGTTGCAATCTCTTCTTCATTTATTAGCTGTCGGCTAAAGTACCTGTGATGACATCACTAAGCTCATCACATGGTCCATCACCATGGTGATGGACCATGTGATTGGACCATGTGATGTGATGTCACCACAGGTCCTTTAGCTGGCAGCTAATGAATAAAGAAGAGATCGCAACTACGCGATCAAGTGGATAAGGTGAGTTTATTTTTTTATTTTTATCCCCTTAATGCACATTTTACTAAGCATTCTGTAGTGAGAATGCTATTATTTCCCCTTATAACCATGTTATAAGGGAAAATAATAAAGAACGGGTCCTGTCTCTTAGGAACCTTGCGGGAAAATCGCACTGCATCCTTGATTGCGAATGCTTGCGATTTTCCCGCAGCCCTATTCACTTCTATGGGGCCTACGTTGCGTGAAAAACGCAGAATATAGAACATGCTGCGATTTTTACACAACGCGAAAGTGATGCGGGAAAATCACCTAGATAGGTATTATGCAAGGGGAGTGCTTGGAGGAGAATGGGAGTGGTAGTGGTGGTAAAGATAGCAGTAGTAGTGGCTCATGGTGGCTTTCCTCACTCTGACACCCTCTGGGGCTGTGCAGAGACTGGACAGTGCACCCTTTCTTCCCTTGGGGCACACCCTGGGCCTTTTGGGGACTCATCCCTGGTGATACTTGGCGTGCCCCTAACAGTGATCAGTAGTAGTGTGCAAGGCAGGAGGGCAGGTGCAGGGACGGTGATAATGGAGTCAATTAAAACAGGCCAGACCTGTTTTGTTGCAATAAAGTCTGTTTAGGCTAGGTCTACACGACGATATCATTAAAAAAATTGTTGCGCGACATAAGTGCAACATCAATGTCTTGCGACACATGTTGCAGTGTAGTTGTGCCCTATTTGTCGCGCAACAAATGTCGTCATGTAGACCTAGCCTTACTGAGTAGATAATGGGAGTAATAGTTCATACAGCAGCAAAAGGCACAGTTCTGAGATATGTTACAGAGTAGGATTCTACAAATAGTTGTGTATAGGTAGTAGCAATGATGGTAGTAGTAGTCCTTCCTGAGTCTCACTCTAAATACACTTTGGAATCTTTCTAAATAACCAAAGGCTTTCAATTCTGTTTTCATTAAATGGAACCTATCATCAGATCGGCGCTATGTAACTAATTACATCCTGCCGCTGCTGCTGTCATACTGTTCCCATCCCTAATTGCTGCTTGTTTCTAATCATAGCCATTTTGAAGAAATTAGCTTATAAAATGTACCCGGCATGCCGAAACTCATCCTATTCAGCTCTGATAGACATGCCTCCAGTTCGGCCATCCACAAGAATATGTGACCAAGCTGGAGACAGCTGTAGCATCCAACCAGAAGTCCACTACAGCAGTCACTCAGAACAGAGGATATGCAATATATGTCTAATACAGTGTCAGACAGTAGTAGTCTAATGCCTAGTTTGTGCCTCAGACTGTTCTGTCCTGGAGACACTGGGGAAGATTTATCAAAACTGGTGCAAAGGAAAACCGGTGTTGTTGCCCATTGCAACCAATCACATTCCATCTTTCATTGTTCTGATCTCCTATGGAAAATGAAAGGATCAATCTGATTGGTTGCTATGGGCAACTAAGCCAGTTTCCTTTTGCACCACTTTTAATAATTCTCTTCCACTGTTTCTACAAGTCATCTCAACCACTGACACATCTAAAATAATAAACTGGGTAGTTCGTTAAATAATCTACACAGTTTTTTATATGGACGCATAGGCTGGTTGAGATGCTACACTGAATATCTGTATATAGTGCAGTCAGTGTACTGTCCCTTGTGCCGCTTGTGCAGGGGGTGGCGGCCCACCCTGCTCAGGCACCCACTGGGGGATTCACCTGTTCCCCTGTGGGCCAGTCAGAACCTGGTCTTATAGGTGCGAGTCCAAACTCTTGAAGCCGCACCTATCTTGAAAAGAGCCACTATGAATAGAGGTGGTCACACATGCTCAGCTCTCTCCATTCACTTCTAAGGACGCTCAATAAATAGGCATACTTTTTTTTTTTTCTCCGGAGAGTGATGCACATACACGGCTACCTTTCCATTCACTGTGGCTGTAGTACTGGTGGCCTTCGCATGCTCTGCACCTATAGGACACTTATGACAGATCCTGCAGTTCAGTGTAAGGTTGCAATGGGCAACTTAGTTAAAGGGGTTTTCCAGGATTTATATACTGATGACCTATCCTCTGTATAGGTCATCAGTATCTGATTGGTTGGGGGTCCGACACCCGGGACCCCCACCGATCAGCTTCTCCTAAGCCAGTGACGACACACTCATCAGTTACGTGGCCTAGGTGCAACTCAGCCCCACTGAAGTGTGCATGGTCAGCAGGGAGGAACGCCGGTGCCTTCTCAAACAGCTGATCGGCAGCGGTCCCAGGTGTCTGACCCCCACTGATCAGATACTAATGACCTATCCAGAGGATAGTTAATCAGTATATAAGTCTCAGAAAACCCACTGGCAGCCTGTCTAACAGCGTTATCATGCTTTCCAGTCTACTATTTCATCATCAGGTAAAGGGTGTTGGACTCTCACTGATCTGATATTGATGGACTATCCTGAGGATAGGCCATCTGTATGTAAATCTCAGAGAATCGCTTTAATAGTCAATCAGATGTATATATGATTATGTATTATTTGTTTGCAATGGCCAAGCTAGCATCCCAGACTGACAACATATTTCCTCATCCAGGTGAAGCAAGAAGTAGGTGATGTCAATATTCTGATAAATAATGCAGGTATTGTGTTCTGTGCCGACCTACTGTCACTAGAGGATAGTCAGATTCAGAAGATATTTGAAGTGAATGTGCTTGCTCACTTTTGGGTAAGTAGAACTGGTGAAAAGCCACAGTATTTGTTTATAACTGTACTATGCAATATCTAAGGGTCAATATGCAACATTTAGTTAGTTCAGTTAACAGTGGCTGGTAAAGCATGGAAGGGGGTGTATGTCTCACCAAGAATGCTCAAATGGAGCAATACGCAACTG
>JAKVIS010002254.1:0-24302 GCA_033119425.1 Bufotes viridis | reverse complement strand
AGATCTCTTTGCTGTTATCTACAGATCTCTTTGCATGTTATCTACAGATCTCTCTTTAGTGTCATCTATAGATCTCTCTTTAGTGTCATTCATAGATTCTCTTTAGTGTTATCTATAGATCTCTCTTTAGTGTCATCTCATAGATCTCTCTTTCAGTGTCATTCATAGATCTCTCTATAGTGTCATTCATAGATCTCTCTTTCAGTGTCATTCATAGATTCTCTTTCAGTGTCATTCATAGATCTCTTTAGTGTTATCTCATAGATCTCTCTTCAGTGTCATCTCATAGATTCTCTTTAGTGTCATCTCATAGATCTCTCTTAGTGTTATCCATAGATCTCTCTTAAGTGTCATCTCATAGATTACTTTTTCTACAGATCTCTTTAAGTGTCATCTATAGATCTCTCTTTAGTGTCATCTATAGATTCTCTTAGTGTTATCTATAGATCTCTCTCTGAGTGTCATTCATAGATCTCTTTGTGTCTCTACAGATCTCTCTTAGTGTTATTCATAGATCTCTTTAGTGTCATTCACAGATCTCTCTTTGTGTTATCTACATAGATCTCTCTTTAGTGTCATCTCATAGATCTCTTTGTGTTATCTACAGATCTCTTTAGTGTTATTCATAGATCTCTTTCAGTGTTATCTACATAGATCTCTCTTAGTGTCATCTCATAGATCTCTTTTAGTGTCATCCATAGATCTCTCTTTAGTGTTATCTACAGATCTCTCTATATAGTGTCATCTACAGATCTCTTCTAGTGTCATTCATAGATCTCTCTTAGTGTCATTCATAGATCTCTCTTTAGTGTCATCTCATAGATCTCTCTTAGTGTTATCTATAGATTCTCTTTAGTGTTATCTACTAGATCTTTCTTTAGGTGTCATTCATAGATCTCTCTTTAGTGTCATCCATAGATCTCTCTTGTTGTTATCCATAGATCTCTTTGAGGTCATTCATAGATCTCTCTTTAGTGTTATCCATAGATCTCTCTTTGTGTCATTCATAGATTCTCTTTAGTGTCATTCATAGATCTCTCTTTGCGTCATCTACAGATCTCTCTTGTGTTATCTCCATAGATCTCTCTTTAGTGTTATTCATAGATCTCTCTTATGATGTCATCCATAGATTCTCTTTAAGTTCTCATCTACAGATCTCTACTTAGTGTTATCTATAGATTCTCTTTAGTGTCATCTATAGATCTCCTTTTTATCTACAGATCTCTTTAAATGTCATCTCATAGATTCTAGCTTTAGTGTCATCTACAGATTCTCTTTGATGTCATTCATAGATTCTCTCTGAATGTCATCCATAGATCTCTCTTCAGTGTCATCCACAGATCTCTCTTTAGTGTCATCCATAGATCTCTCTTTCAGTGTTATCTATAGATCTCTTTTCAGTGTTATTCATAGATCTCTCTTTTCAGTGTCATTCTATAGATCTCTCTTTTTAGTGTCATCCATAGATCTCTCTTCAGTGTTATCCATAGATCTCTCTGAGTGTCATACATAGATCTCTCTTTTTTCATAGATCTCTTTAGTGTCATTCATAGATTCTCTTTGGTGTCATCTACAGATTCTCTTTGCTGTTATCTATCATAGATCTCTTTTCAGTGTTATCTACAGATCTCTTTAGTGTTATCTACAGATCTCTCTTTAGTGTCATCTCACAGATCTCTCTTTAGTGCTATCTAGAGATCTCTCTGTGTCATCTACAGATCTCTCTAATTGTCATCCATAGATCTCTCTATAGTGCTATCTACAGATCTCTCTTTGTGTTATCTACAGATTCTCTTTGGTGCTATTCTATAGATCTCTCTTTGCGTTATCTACAGATCTCTTTGTTATCTACAGATCTCTCTTAATGTCATCTACAGATCTCTACTTTGAGTGCTATCTATAGATCTCTACTTGTGCTATCCATAGATCTCTTTAGTGTAATTCATAGATCTCTCTTTTTCTATAGATCTCTTGCAGTCATTCTATAGATTCTCTTATGCGTGTCATTCATAGATTCTCTTTATGTTATCTACAGATCTCTACCTTGAGTGCTATCTACAGATCTCTCTTGGTGTCATCTACAGATCTCTTTTGTTATCTACAGACTCTCTTAAATGTCATCTATAGATTCTGCTTTAGTGTCATCCATAGATTCTCATTATGTCATCTATAGATTCTCTTAGTGTCATCTATAGATCTCTCTTCAGTGTCATCTCATAGATCCTCTCTTCAGTGTCATCCACAGATCTCTCTTCAGTGTTATCGATAGATCTCTCTTTTCAGTGTCATCCACAGATCTCTCTTCAGTGTCATCCATAGATCTCTCTTCAGTGTTATCTCATGTTCTCTTTCAGTGTCATCCATAGATCTCTTGAGTGTCATACACAGATCTCTTTGTGTCATACAGATCTCTTTGTGTTATCCATAGATCTCTTTGTAGTCATCTCATAGATCTCTTTGTGTCATTCATAGATCTCTTTTCAGTGTTTTCATAGATCTCTCTAGTGTTTTCTACAGATGTTCTCTTGTGTCATTCACAGATCTCTCTTTATGCTATCTACAGATCTCTCTTGCGTTATCCATAGATCTCTTCTAATTGTCATTCATAGATCTCTATAGTGCTATCTCATAGCTCTCTCTTTAGTGTTATCTACAGATCTCTCTTTGGTGCTATCTATAGATCTCTTTGTGTGTCATTCATAGATCTCTTTGTTATTACAGATCTCTCTTAATGTCATCTACAGATCTCTACTTCTAGGTGCTATCTATAGATCTCTCCTTTAGTGTTATCTACAGATCTCTCTTAGTGTAATTCATAGATCTCTCGTTTTCTACAGACTCTCTAAGTGTCATCCATAGATTCTCTCTTTCTACAGCTTTCTGATTGTCATCTCATAGATCTCTCTTTCAGTGTCATCTATAGATTCTCTTTAGTGTTATCTCATAGATCTCTCTTCAGTGTCATCCATAGATCTCTCTTTGAGTGTTATCTACAGATCTCTACTTCAGTGCTATCTATAGATCTCTCTTCAGTGTCATCTACAGATCTCTCTTTTCTACAGATACTTCTTAAGTGTCATTCATAGATCTCTTTGTGTTATCTATAGATTCTCTTAGTGTTATCTCATAGATCTCTCTGAGTGTTATCTATAGATCTCTTCTTTATTCATAGATCTCTACTTTAGTGTTATCTATAGATCTCTCTTTGAGTGTCATTCATAGATCTCTCTTTAGTGTTATCTCATAGATCGCTTTTCTAGTGTCATTCATAGATTCTCTCTTAGTGTTATTCATAGATCTCTCTTTCAGTGTTATCCATAGATCTCTCTATAGTGTCATCTATAGATCTCTCTTCAGTGTCATCTCATAGATCTCTCTTTAGTGTCATCCATAGATCTCTTTCAGTGTCATTCATAGATCTCTCTTTCTAGTGTCATCTCATAGATTCTCTTCAGTGTTCATCTATAGATCTCTCTTAGTGTTATCTATAGATCTCTCTTTAGTGTCATTCACAGATCTCTTTCTGTCATCAGATCTCTTTAAATGTCATTCATAGATTCTCTTTAGTGTCATCCATAGATTCTCTTTTAGTGTTATCTATAGATCTCTCTTGAGTGTTCATTCATAGATCTCTCTTGTGTTATTCTATAGATCTCTCTTTAAGTGTTATCTACAGATCTCTTTAGTGTCATTCATAGATCTCTCTTTGCGTTATCTACAGATCTCTCTGAGTGTCATTCATAGATCTCTTTGTTTCTATAGATCTC
This sequence comes from Bufotes viridis, assembly GCA_033119425.1. NCBI lineage: Eukaryota > Metazoa > Chordata > Amphibia > Anura > Bufonidae > Bufotes > Bufotes viridis. The sequence continues at coordinate 20,535 of JAKVIS010002254.1, read as the reverse complement.
TCTTAGTGTTATCCATAGATCTCTCTTGTGTTATCTATAGATCTCTCTTTACTGTCATTCATAGATCTCTCTTAGTGTCATCCATAGATTCTCTTTAGTGTTATTCATAGATCTCTCTTCAGTGTTATCTATAGATCTCTTTAGTGTTATCTATAGATCTCTTTGTGTTATCTATAGATCTCTCTTAGTGTTATCCATAGATTCTCTTGTTTCTATAGATCTCTTTAAGTGTTATCTCATAGATTCTCTTCTGAGTGTTATCTATAGATCTCTCTCAGTGTTATCTATAGATCTCTTTAGTGTTATCTCATAGATTCTCTTTGTGTGTTATCTCATAGATCTCTCTTGTGCTATCTCAGATCTCTTTAGTGTCATTCATAGATCTCTCTTAGTGTTATCTCATAGATCTCTTTCAGTGTCATTCATAGATCTCTTTGATGTTATCTACAGATCTCTTTTCAGTGTCATTCCATAGATCTCTCTTATAGTGTTATCTATAGATCTCTCTATAGTGTTATCTCATAGATCTCTTTCTGTGTGTCATTCTATAGATTCTCTTTCAGTGTCATCCATAGATCTCTCTTCAGTGTCATCCATAGATCTCTCTATGTGTTATCCATAGATCTCTCTTAAGTGTCATCTCACAGATCTCTCTTAGTGTCATTCATAGATCTCTTTAGTGTCATCCATAGATCTCTCTTCAGTGTCATTCATAGATCTCTCTTGTAGTGTCATTCATAGATCTCTCTATAGTGTCATCTCATAGATCTCTCTTTAGTGTCATTCATAGATCTCTCTTCTTAGTGTCATCTATAGATCTCTCTTTCAGTGTCATTCATAGATTCTCTTTCAGTGTTCATCTATAGATCTCTCTATTTTGTGTTATCTATAGATCTCTTTTAGTGTTATCTACAGATCTCTCTGAGTGTTATACATAGATCTCTCTTTGTTTCATACAGATCTCTACTTTAAATGTCATTCATAGATCTCTCTTGAGTGTCATTCATAGATCTCTCTTTAGTGTCATCTATAGATTCTCTTTAGTGTCATCCATAGATCTCTTTCAGTGTTATCCATAGATCTCTCTATAGTGTTATCTATAGATCTCTCTTCAGTGTCATTCATAGATTCTCTTTAGTGTTATCCATAGATCTCTTTAGTGTCATCCATAGATCTCTCTTTTCAGTGTCATTCATAGATCTCTCTTTCAGTGTTCATCTCATAGATCTCTCTTTAGTGTTATCTCATAGATCTCTCTTAAGTGTCATTCATAGATCTCTTTTCTATCTAGATCTCTTTAATGTCATTCATAGATCTCTTTGCGTCATCTATAGATCTCTCTCTAGTGTCATCTCATAGATCTCTCTCTGAGTGTCATCTCACAGATCTCTCTGTGTTATCTACAGATCTCTCTTATGTTATCTATAGATCTCTCTTGTGTTATCTATAGATCTCTCTTTAGTGTTATTCATAGATTCTCTTTGTGTCATTCATAGATCTCTCTTAGTGTTATTCATAGATCTCTCTTTAGTGTCATCTATAGATCTCTCTTTGTGTTATCTATAGATTCTCTTTGTGTTATCTATAGATCTCTTTATGTTATCCATAGATCTCTTTTCATAGATTCTTTAAATGTCATTCATAGATCTCTACTTTGAGGTCATCTATAGATCTCTTTAGTGTCATCCATAGATCTCTTTTGTCATCTACAGATCTCTTTGTGTTATCCATAGATCTCTCTTAGTGTCATCCATAGATCTCTTTATCTCTAGATTCTCTTTAGTGTTATCCATAGATCTCTCTTGCAGTGTCATCCATAGATTCTCTTTTCAGTGTCATTCATAGATCTCTTTAGTGTCATCCATAGATCTCTTTTCAGTGTCATTCATAGATCTCTTTGTAGTGTTATCCATAGATTCTCTCTATAGTGTCATCTCATAGATCTCTTCTAGTGTCATCTCATAGATCTCTTTAGTGTTCATCTCATAGATTCTCTTTCAGTGTCATCCATAGATCTCTCTTGGTGTTATACATAGATTCTCTTAATGTCATCTCACTGATCTCTCTTCAGTGTCATCTCATAGATCTCTTTAGTGTCATCTATAGATCTCTTCAGTGTCATCTCATAGATCTCTCTTAGTAGTCATCTCATAGATCTCTCTATAGTGTTATCCATAGATCCTCTTTCAGTGTCATCTCACAGATCTCTTTTCAGTGTCATCCATAGATTCTCTTTCAGTGTCATCTCATAGATCCTCTTTCAGTGTCATTCTATAGATCTCTGATTTGGTGCTATCTACAGATCTCTTAAATGTCATCTACAGATCTCTTTGAGTGTCATCTACAGATCTCTCTTTTTCATAGATCACTCTTATATGTCATCTATAGATCTCTCTGAGTGTCATCTCATAGAACTCTCTTTTTCTACAGATCTCTCTTAGTGTTATCTACAGATCTCTCTTTAGTGTCATCTATAGATTCTCTATTAGTGTCATTCTATAGATCTCTCTTAGTGTCATCTATACATATCTTCTTCAGAGTCATTCATAGATCTCTCATTTTAGTGTTATCTATAGATCTCTTTAGTAAGTCATCTACATAGATCTCTTTGTGTTATCTACAGATCTCTCTTTAGTGTTATCTCATAGATTCTTTTGTGTCATTCATAGATTCTCTTTAGTGTCATCTACAGATCTCTTTGCGTTACTCCATAGATCTCTCTTGTGTGTTATCCATAGATCTCTCTATTAGTGTCATTCATAGATTCTCTTTAGTGTTATCCATAGATCTCTCTTTAGTGTGTCATTCAGATCTCTTTTCTACTAGATCTCTCTTAGATGTCATCTCATAGATCTCTACTGCTAGTGTCATCTCATAGATCTCTCTTCAGTGTCATCCATAGATTCTCTTTAGTGTCATTCATAGATCTCTTTTTCTACAGACTCTTTAAGTGTCATCCATAGATCTCTGCTTAGTGTCATCTATAGATTCTCAGTGTTTCTATAGATCTCTTTCAGTGTCATTCATAGATCTCTCTTTTAGTGTCATCCATAGATCTCTCTTCAGTGTCATCTATAGATTCTCTCTTCAGTGTTCATCTCAGATATCTCTCTTTAGTGTCATTCATAGATCTCTTCCTCTTTTCTAGTGTCATTCACAGATCTCTCTTCAGTATAATTCACAGATCTCTTTCAGTGTTATCTCATAGATTCTCTCTAGTGTTATACATAGATCCTCTTTTATCTACAGATCTCTCTTTAGTGTCATCTACAGGTCTCTCTTTCATGTTATCTGATAGATCTCTCTTCAGTGTCATCTATAGTTCTCTCTTTCAGTGTCATTCATAAGTCTCTCTACTTGTAGTGTCATTCATAGATCCTTCTCAGTGTGTCATTCATAGATCTCTCTTCTGAGTGTTATACATAGATCTCTTTTTTCACAGATTCTCTTATATATCATCCATAGATCTCTCCTGAGTGTCATCCATAGATCTCTTTGGTGTCATCTCACAGATCTCACTTCTATAAGTGTTATTCACATATGCTCTCTGAGGTCATCCACAGATCTCACTTTTTCTTAGATCTCTTTGTTACCTATAGATCTCTCTTTGTCATCTCATAGATCTCTCTGGGGTCATTCCACAGATCTCTAATTTTTCTACAGATCTCTCTATGTCATCCACAGATCTCTATTAGTGTCATCCACAGATCTCTTTTGTGTCATTCATAGATCTCTCTTATGTGTGTCATCTCTAGATCCTCTTTTTCACAGATCTCTCTTAAATGTCATTCATAGATCTCTACTGCATAGTGTCTCTTCTATAGATCTCTCTTTATGTCATTCATAGATCTGCTTTGTATGTCATTCATAGATCTCTCTTTTTTCTACAGACTCTCTTAAATGTTATCTCATAGATCTCGCTTTGGTGTCATTCATAGATTCTCTTTTCTACAGATCTCCTTTTCAGTGTTATCTATAGATCTCTTTCTTAGTGTCATCTATAGATCTCTCTTCAGTGTCATCTCATAGATCTCTCTTCAGTGTCATCCAAATATCTCTTTTCAGTGTCATCTAAAGATCTCTCTTTTTCAGTGTCATCCATAGATCTCTCTTTCTAGTATAATTCATAGATCTCTCTCAGTGTCATCCATAGATCTCTCTGAGTGTTATATACAGATCCTCTTTTTCTACAGATCTCTCTTTGTGGTCATTCATAGGTCCTCTTTTCAATGTTATCGATAGATCTCTTTCTTTAGTGTCATTCATAGTTCTCTCTTTTCAGTGTTCACAATAGTTCTCTCTACTTGTAGTGTCATCCACAGATCTCTCTCTAGTGTCATCTACAGATCTCTCTCTGAGTGTTATCACAGATCCTCTTTTTTCACAGATCTCTTTATATATCATCTACAGATCTCTCTTCTGAGTGTCATCTACAGATCCTCTTTAGTGTCATTCACAGATCTCACTCTATAAGTGCTATTCTACATATGCTCTCTGAGTGTCATCCACAGATCTCACTCTTTCTCTAGATCTCTCTGTCACTTCATAGATCTCTCTGTCACCCATAGATCTTCTGGGGTCATTCACAGATCCTCACTTTTCACAGATCTCTCTTGCGTGTCATCCACAGATCTCTCTTTATGTGTCATCTATAGATCCTCTTTCAGTGTCATTCATATATACTCTCTTCAGTGTCATTCATATATCTCTTTCAGTGTAATTCATAGATCCTCTTTTCAGTGTCATCTACAGATCTCTCTTAGTGCTATCCAAAGACTCTCTCTAATTTCTCATCTCACAGATTCTCTTTTCATAGATCTCTTTAAATGTCGTTTCACATCTCTCTTGTGTCATTCATAGATTTCTCTTAGTGTCATCTCATAGAATCCCTTGAGTGTTATACATAGATCTCTCTTTTTCTACAGATTCTCTTTAATGTTATCTACAGATCTCTCTGAGTGTTATCTCATAGATCTCTTTTTCTCTAGATCTCTTTTTCTAGATCTCCTTTGTGTCATCCATAGATTCTCTTTAGTGTCATTCATAGTTCTCTTTCGTAGTGCTATCTCTTGTGATCTCTTTTTCTACAGATCTCTTTAAATTCATCTACAGATCTCTCAGCCTGAGTGCTATCTCATAGATCTCTTTGTGTCATCCACAGATCCTCTTTTTCTACTAGACTTCTTAAATGTTCTTCATAGATCTCGCTTGGTGTCATCCACAGATTTCTTTTCTACAGATCTCCTGAGAGTCATCTATAGATCTCTCTTTCAGTGTTATCCACAGATCTCTCTTTCAGTGTCATTCATAGATCTCTTTTCAGAGTCATTCGATAGATCCTCTTTTAGTGTTCATTTATAGATCTCTTCTTCAGTGTCATCTCATAGATCTCTCTTTCAGTGTCATTCATAGATCTCTCTTTTCAGTGTCATTCATAGATCTCTCTTTTCAGTGTCATTCATAGATCTCTTTGGTGCTATCTACAGATTCTCTTTAGTGCTATCTACAGATCTCTTTGTGTCATCCATAGATCTCTTTTTCCATAGATCTCTCTTAATGTCATTCATAGATCTCTCTTGAGACATCTCATAGATCTCTACTCTTTGCGTGTATCCTATCTACAGATCAACTCTTTAGTAATTCATAGATCTCTTTAGTGTCATCTCACAGATCTCTTTTTCTCATAGACTCTATACTTTCATCCATAGATCTCTGCTTTGAGTGTCACTCTACAGATTTCTTCCTTTTTCACAGATCTCTCTGAGTGTCATCCATAGATCTCTTCTTAGTGTCATCTCACAGATCTCTACTTTTCAGTCATTATCAAAGATCTCTTTTCAGTGTTATCTCATAGATCTCTCTTGTGTGTGACTCCATAGATCTCTCTAATTGTCATTCATAGATCTCTCTTTGCGTTATCTACAGATCTCTCTCTTGTGCTATCTACAGATCTCTTTGAGTGCTATCTACAGATCTCTTTGTGTCATCCATAGATCTCTTTATTCAGATCTCTCCTGAATGTCATCTCACAGATCTCGCTCTGAGTGTCATCCATAGATCTCTACTTTGGTGTAATCTCACAGATCACTCTTTGTGTAATTCATAGATCTCTTTGTGTCATCTACAGATCTCTTTTTTTCACTAGACTCTTTAAATGTCATCTACAGATTTCTTCTTTTCATAGATGTTAGACTTCTTATGTAATTCATAGATCTCTTTGTGTCATCCATAGATCCTCTTTTTCTTATAGACTCTTTAAATGTCATTCATAGATCTCTTTTTCTACAGGTGTCATTCATAGATCTCTTTTTCTCAAAGACTCTCTGATTGTCATTCATAGATCTCTCTTGTCTAGAGTCATTCATAGATCTCTCTTCAGTGTCATTCATAGATCTCTTTTCAGTGTCATCTACAAATCTCTTTCAGTGTCATCTCATAGATCTCTCTTCAGTGTTATCTCACAGATTCTCTTTGTGCTATCCAAAGACTCTCTCTTAATTTTCATCTCACTGATCTCTACTTTTAAATGTCATTCACAGATCTCTCTTTGTGTCATTCATAGATTCTCTCAGTGTCATTCATAGAACTCTCTTGAGTGTTATACTACAGATCTCTCTTAAATGTCATCCATAGATTCTCTCTGAGTGTGATCCATAGATTCTCTTAGTGTCATTCACAGATATTTCCCTTAGTGTCATCCATAGATGCTCTCTGAGTGTCATCTACAGATCTCTTTTCTCAGATTTCTTTAGTGTCATTCATAGATCTCTCTAGTGTCATCCATAGATCTCTTTGTGTCATCTCATTGATCTCTTTGGTGTCATTCATAGATCTCTCTTTCAGTGTCATCCATAGATCTCTCTTTAGTGTCATTCCATAGATCTCTTTCAGTGTCATTCATAGATCTCTCTATAGTGTCATCTCATAGATCTCTCTATAGTGTCATCTATAGATCTCTCTTTCAGTGTCATCTGATAGATCTCTCTTTCAGTGTCATTCATAGATCTCTCTTCTGTGTCATCCATAGATCTCTACTTTTCAGTATCATTCATAGATCTCTCTCTTTCAGTGTCATTCATAGATCTCTCTTTGTGCTATCTAAAGACTTCTTAATGTCATCTCATAGATCTCTTTTTTCATAGATCTCTCTTAATCTTTATTCAATAGATCTCTATAGTGTTATCTATAGATTCTCTCAGTGTCATCTACTGATCTCTCTTGAGTGTTATCTCATAGATTCTCTTTAGTGTCATCTCATAGATCTCTCTTCAGTGTTATCCATAGATCTCTCTTTCAGTGTCATTCATAGATCTCTTTCAGTGTTATCTATAGATCTCTTCATTGTGTTATCTCATAGATTCTCTATATAGTGTCATCTCATAGATCTCTCTTTCAGTGTCATTCATAGATCTCTCTTTCAGTGTTATACATAGATCTCTCTTTTCTAGTGTCATCTCATAGATCTCTACTTTTCTAGTATCATCTCATAGATCTCTCTTCTTAGTGTCATCTCACAGATCTCTCTTAGTGCTATCTAAAGACTTCTTAAATGTTATATACATAGATCTCTCTTTTTTCATAGATCTCTCTGAGTGTCATTCATAGATCTCTTTAGTGTTATCCACAGATCTCTTTATGTGCTATCTACAGATGTCTTCTGAGTGTCATTCATAGATCTCTTTTTCTCTAGATCTCTCTTAGTGTCACTCTATAGATCTCTACTGGTGTCATTCATAGATCTCTTTTCTACAGATCTCTTGTGTGTCACTCATAGATCTCTCTTTGATGTCACTTCATAGATCTCTCTTAGTGTCATTCATAGATCTCTTTAGTGTTATCCATAGATCTCTTTTAGTGTCATCTCATAGATCTCTCTTTGTGTCATCCATAGATCTCTTTGAGTGTTATCTATAGATCTCTCTTTAGTGTCATCTCATAGATCTCTTCTAGTGTCATCCATAGATCTCTCTTTCAGTGTTATCTATAGATCTCTTTACAGTGTTCTTCTATAGATCTCTCTCTCAGTGATATCTCACAGATCTCTACTCTGAGTGTTTTTCAAAGATTCTCTTGCAGTTTTCATAGATGCTCTCTTTGTGTCATTCATAGATCTCTCTTGGTGCTATCTACAGATCTCTCTTTGTGTCATTCATAGATTCTCTTTTCAGTGTCATTCATAGATCTCTTTGTGTTATCTATAGATCTCTCTTGGTGTTATCTCATAGATCTCGCTTTGTGTCATTCATAGATCTCTTTTATCTACAGATCTCTTTAGTGTTCATCTATAGATCTCTCTTGTGTTATCTACAGATCTCTCTTTGGTGCTATCTACAGATCTCTTTAGTGTTATCTACAGATCTCTTTGTGCTATCTATAGATCTCTTGAGTGCTATCTACAGATCTCTCTTTGTGTCATTCATAGATCTCTTTTTCATCAGATCTCTTTAGTGTCATCTCATAGATCTCGCTTTAGTGCTATCTACAGATCTCTTTTTTCTACAGATCTCTCTGAGTGTCATCTCATAGATCTCACTCTATTAGTGTCATCCATAGATCTCTTATGTGTCATCCATAGATTCTCTCTTCAGTGTCATTCATAGATCTCTCTTTCAGTGTCATCCATAGATCTCTCTTTCAGTGTCATCTACAGATCTTCTAGTTCAGTGTCATCTCATAGATCTCTTCTTCAGTGTTCATTCATAGACGCTCTCTTCAGTGTCATCTATAGATCTCTCTTCAGTGTTCATCCATAGATCTCTAGTTCAGTGTCATCCATAGATCTCTCTTCAGTGTCATCTACAGATTCTCTCTTAGTGCTATCCAAAGCATCTCTTAAATGTCATCTCATAGATACTTCTTTCACAGATCTCTTTTAAAGTCATTCATAGATCCTCTTTGTAGTTATTCATAGATTTCTCAGTGTTCATCTCATAGATCTCTCTGAGTGTTATACACAGATCTCTTTTTTCTACAGATCTCTTTAAATGTCATTCACAGATGTTTCCTGAGTGTCATCCAAAGATCTCTTTTTCTAAGATTCTCTCTAGTGTCACCATAGATCTCTCTGGCGTTATCTAAAGATCTCTGCTTCTACAGATCTCTTTAGTGTCATCTCATAGATTACTTTTGGTGTCATTCATAGATCTCTTCTTGTGTTGCCTCATAGATTCTTCCTTTAATTGTCATTCATAGATCTCTTTAATTGTCATTCATAGATCTCTCTTTATTGCTATCTAAAGATCTCTCTTTGCGTTATCTACAGATCTCTCTTTAAATGCTATCTACAGATCTCTTTGTGTCATCCATAGATCTCTTTTTCACAGATCTCTCTGATTGATATTCAAAGATCTCTACTTTTCAGTGTCATCTCATAGATCTCTCTTGTGTCATCTACAGATCTCTTTTCTAGTGTCATCCATAGATTCTCTTTCAGTGTCATCCATAACTCTCTTTCAGTGTAATTCATAGATCTCTCTTTCAGTGTTCATCTACATATCTCTCTTAGTGCTATCTAAAGACTCTCTTTAAATATCATTCATAGATCTCTCTTTTTCTACAGATCTCTTTAAATGTCATTTCCATATCTCTTTGTGTTATCTATAGATTTCTCAGTGTCATTCATAGAATCTCTCTGAGTGTTATACATAGATCTCTTTTTTCTACAGATCTCTTTAAATGTCATCTACAGATCTCTCTGAGTGTTATCTCATAGATCTCTTTGTGTTATCTCATAGATTCTCTGAGTGTTATCCATAGATCTCTTTTTCTCTAAATCTCTTTGTGTCATCTCATAGATCTCTCTTAGTGTCATCCATAGATCTCTCTGAGTGCTATCTACAGATCTCTTTAGTGTCATCTACAGATCTCGCTTATGTGTTATCTACAGATTCTCTGCTTTCACAGATCTCTCTGAGTGTCATCCATAGATCTCTCTTTCAGTGTCATCTCATAGATTCTCTTTCAGTGTTATCCATAGATCTCTCTTTCAGAGTTATCGATAGATCTACTTTTCAGTGTCATTCTATAGATCTCTCTTTCAGTGTCATCTAAAGATCTCTTTCAGTGTCATCCATAGATCTCTCTTTCAGTGTTCATCCATAGATCTCTCTTTGCGTTATCTACAGATCTCTCTTATGCGTTATCCATAGATCTCTTTGGTGTCATCCATAGATCTCTTTTTCTCACAGATCTCTTTAAATGTCATCCATAGATCTCTCTGAGAGCTATCTATAGATACTCTCTTAGTGTCATTCATAGATCCTCTTTTTCTACAGACTCTTTAAATGTCATTCACAGATCACGCTTTAGTGTCACTCTACAGATTTCTTTTTTCACAGATCTCTCTGAGAGTCATCCATAGATCTCTTTTCAGTGTCATCTACAGATCTCTCTTTCAGTGTCATCCATAGATCCTCTTTTCAGAGTCATCGATATGTCTCTCTTTCAGTGTCATTTACAGATCTCTCTTGGTGTGACTCCACAGATCTCTCTGTAGTGCTATCTCACAGATCTGCTCTCTTAGTGCTATCTACAGATCTCTCTTGGTGACATCTACAGATCTCTTTTTCTTTAGATCTCTTTAATGTCATCTACAGATCTCTAAACTTAGTGCTATCTATAGATATCTCTTTATGTAATTCATAGATTCTCTTTGTGTCATCTACAGATCTCTTTTTCTACAGATCTCACTTTTAAATGTCATCCATAGATCTCTTTGGTGTCATCTCATAGATTCTCTACTCTCAGTGTCATCTCATAGAACTCCTTGAGTGTCATACATAGATCCTCTTTTTCTACAGATCTCTTTAAATGTCATCTCACAGATCTCTCTAGTGTCATCTCATAGATCTCTTTGGTGTCATCCATAGATCTCTTTTTCTATATATCTCTTTGGTGTCATCTCATAGTCTCTTTGTGTCATCCATTGATCTCTTACGTGTCATCTCACTGATCTCTTGCGTGTTATCTACTGATCTCTCTTGGTAGTCATTCATAGATCTCTCTTTCAGTGTCATCCATAGATTCTCTTTTCAGTGTTATCTCATTGATCTCTTCTAGTGTCATCTATAGATCTCTCTTTTCAGTGTCATCTCATAGATCTCTCTTCAGTGTCATCTCATAGATCTCTACTTTTCAGTATCATCTACAGATGCTCTCTTTCAGTGTTATCTCATAGATCTCTTTCAGTGTCATCTCATAGATCTCTACTTTTCTAGTATCATTCTACAGATCTCTTTTCAGTGTCATCTCATAGATTCTCCTTGATGCTATCTAAAGACTCTCTAAATGTCTCTCTCACAGATCTCTCTTTTCTACAGATCTCTCTTTACTTTATCAATAAATCTCTTTAGTGTTATTCATAGATTCTCTCAGTGTCATTCATACATCTCTCAGTGTGATCCACTGATCTCTCAGTGTGATCTACTGATCTCTCTGAGTGTCATCTACAGATCTCTCTTAGTGTCATCTACAGATCTCTCTTGTGTCATTCATAGATCTCTCTTTCAGTGTCATTCATAGATCTCTTTACAGTGTCATTCATAGATCTCTCTTTTCAGTGTCATCCATAGATCTCTCTTTCAGTGTCATCCATAGATCTCTTTTCAGTGTCATCCATAGATCTCTTTCAGTGTCATTCATAGATCTCTCTTTCAGTGTCATCTCATAGATCCTACTCTTCAGTATCATTCACAGATCTCTCTTCAGTGTCATCCATAGATCTCTCTTAGTGCTATCTAAAGATCTCTCTTAAATGTTATACATAGATTCTCTTTTTCTACATATCTCTTTAATTTCATCCACAGATCTCTCTGAGTGTCATCCACAGATCTCTTTAGTGCTATCTACAGATGTCTCTCTGAGTGTCATCTCATAGATCACTCTTTTCTCTAGATTACCTTCTCTTGGTGTTACCCACAGATCTCTCTACTATGTGTCACCATAGATCTCTTGATGTCACCTACAGATCTCTCTTTAGTGTCATCCATAGATCTCTTTATGTTACCTATAGGTCTCTCTTGGTGTCATTCACAGATCTCTCTTAGTGTCATTCATAGATCTCTTTCAGTGTCATCTCATAGATCTCTCTTCAGTGTCATCCATAGATCTCTTACAGTGTCATCCATAGACTCTCTCAGTGACATCTACAGATCTCTAAATCTGGTAGTTTCTAAAGATTCTCTAGAAGTTTCTATAGATGCTACCTTAGTGTCATCCATAGATCTCTCTGTGCGTTATCTACAGATCTCTTTACGTGTCATCCACAGATCTCTTTGTGCTATACACAGATCTCTTTAGTGTCATCTCATAGATCTCTCTTTGTAGTCATTCATAGACCTCTTTATGTCATTCATAGAACTCTCTTTGGTGCTATCCACAGATCTCTCTTTGTGCTATCTACAGATCTCTACTCTCGAGTGCTATCCACAGATCTCTACTTTTACTGCATATCCATAGATCTCTCTTATGTAATTCATAGATCCTCTTTTTCTACAGACTCTTTAATTTCATCTACAGATCTCTCTGATTGTCATTCATAGATCTCTTTCAGTGTTATTCATAGATCTCTTTGCGTGTCATCTACAATACTTTTACTGTCATTCATAGATCTCTCTTTCAGTGTCATCTACAACTCTCTTTCAGTGTTATCCATAGATCTCTCTTCAGTGTCATTCATAGATCTCTTTTTCTATAGATCTCTTTGAATGGTATCTACAAATCTCTTTAAGATTTCATCTACAGATTTCTACCTTAGTGTCATCTACATACTTCTTTTTCTACAGATCTCTTTGAATGTCATTCATAGATCTCTTCTCGAGGGTCATCTATAGATCTCTCTTTGTGTCATCTCATAGATCTCTCTTTGTGCTATCTATAGATGCTTCTGAGTGTCATCCATAGATACTTTTTCCTAGATCTCTCTTTGTGTCATCTCATAGATCTCATGTATGTTATCTCATAGATCTCTCTTTGTGTCATCTCATAGATCTCTTTGTGTGTCATCTATAGATGTTCTCTTTAGTGTCATCCATAGATCTCTTTGTGTCATTCTATAGATCTCTCTTGGTGCTATCTACAGATCTCTTTATGTGTCATCCATAGATCTCTCTTTGTGCTATCTAAAGACTTTTAAATGTCATGTATAGATCTCTTTTTCTACAGATACTTTTTAAATGTCATCTACTGATCTCTCTAGTGTCATTCATAGATCTCTACTTTTCTCAGATCTCTTAGTGTTACTTTATAGACTCTCTGAGTGTCATCTACAGATCTCTTTAGTGTCATCTCATAGATCTCTAATTTTCAGTATCATTCACAGATGCTCTCTTCAGTGTCATCCACAGATCTCTTTCAGTGTCATTCATAGATCTCTACTTACAGTATCATCTCATAGATCTCTTTTCAGTGTCATCTCATAGATTCTCTCTTGTGCTATCTAAAGACTCTCTTAAATGTTATCTCATAGATCTCTCTTTTCTACAGATCTCTTTAATTTCATCAATAAATTCTCTTTAGTGTTATTTCATAGATTCTCTCTCAGTGTCATTCATAGATTTCTCAGTGTCATCTCATCTGATCTCTTTAGTGTCATCTACTGATCTCTCTTGTGTTCATCTACAGATCTCTTTGGTGTCATCTCATAGATCTCTTTCTTAGTGTCATTCATAGATCTCTCTGCTAGTGTTATTCATATACTTCTTTTCAGATTCATCTACAGATCTCTCTATTAGTGTCATTCATAGATCTCTTTGCGTGTCATCTATAGATCTCTTTGTGTCATTCATAGATCTCTTTGTGTGTTATTCTATAGATCTCTCTTGGTGTCATCTCATAGATCTCTCTTAGTGTCATCTCATAGATCTCTCTTTAGTGTCATTCATAGATCTCTCTTTAGTGTTATTACTAGATCTCTCTTTGTGTCATCTCATAGATCTCTTTGCGTGTCATCTCACAGATCTCTCTGGTAGTCATTCATAGATCTCGCTTATGTGTGTCATCCATAGATTCTCTTAAATTCATCTACAGATCTCTACTCTGAGTGCTATCCATAGATCTCTTATGTGTCATCCACGGATCTCTCTTTTTCTATAGACTTTTAAATGTCATCTCACAGATCTCGCTTTGGTGTCATCCACAGATTCTACACTTTTTCTACAGATTCTCTGAGTGTCATCCATAGATCTCTCTTTCAGTGTCATTCACAGATCTCTCTTCAGTGTCATCCATAGATCTCTATTCAGTGTCATCGATAGATCTCTCTTTTCAGTGTCATCCATAGATCCTCTTTCAGTGTCATTCATAGATCCTCTTTCAGTGTTATCCATAGATCTCTCTTTTAGTGTCATCTCATAGATCTCTCTTTCAGTGCTATCTACAGTCTCTCTTTCAGTGTCATCCATAGATCTCTCTACTGAGTGTCATACATAGATCTCTTTTTTCTACAGATCTCTTTGTGTCATTCATAGATCTCTCTTGTGTCATCTATAGATCTCTCTTTGTGTCATCCATAGATCTCTTTCTAGTGTTTTCTATAGATCTCTCTGAATGTTTTCTACAGATGTTCTCTTAGTGTCATTCACAGATCTCTACTCTTTGTGCTATCTAGAGATCTCTTTAGTGTCATCTCATAGATCTCTTTAATTGTCATTCATAGATTCTCTTAGTGCTATCTACAGTTCTCTTTAGTGTTATCTACAGATTCTCTTTGTGCTATCTACAGATCTCTCTTGTGTCATCCATAGATCTCTTTTTCTACAGATCTCTTTAAATGTCATTCATAGATCTCTACTTCTGAAGTGCTATCTATAGATCTCTACTCTTTACGTGTCATCCATAGATCTCTACTTTAGTGTAATTCATAGATCTCTTTTCTACAGACTCTTTAAATGTTGACTCATAGATCTCTCTTTTCTACAGCCTCTCGATTGTCATTCATAGATCTCTTTCAGTGTCATCTCATAGATCTCTTTAGTGTCATTCATAGATCTCTTTTTATTGTCATTCATAGATCTCTTTGAGTGTCATCTACAAATCTCTACTTAGTGCTATCTCATAGATCTCTTTTCAGTGTCATCTCATAGACTCTCTTTTTCTATAGATACTTTTAAATGTCATTCATAGATCTCTTTGTGTTTCATCTACAGATTCTCTTAGTGTTATCCATAGAATCCTCTTGAGTGTCATACATAGATCTCTTTTTCACAGATCTCTACTTTAATGTCATTCATAGATCTCGCTCTCGAGTGTCATTCATAGATCTCTTTAGTGCTATCTACAGATGCTCTCTTGAGTGTCATCCATAGATTCTCTTTTTCTCTAGATCTCTCTTTGTGTTAGCTACAGATCTCTCTTTGTGTCATCCATAGATCTCTCTGTATGTTATTCATAGATCTCTTTGTGTCATCTCATAGATTCTCTTTGTGTCATTCATAGATTTCTTAGTGTTATCTCATAGATCTCTTTTCAGTGTTATCTACAAATCTCTCTTTATAGTGTCATCCATAGATCTCTATATAGTGTCATCCATAGATCTCTCTTTAGTGTCATCCATAGATTTCTCTTTTCAGTGTCATTCCATAGATTCTCTTCAGTGTCATTCATAGATCTCTCTTTCAGTGTTATCTCACAGATTCTCTTCAGTTTTCATCTACAGATCTCTCTTTGGTGCTATCTAAAGATACTTTTAAATGTCATTCATAGATTACTTTTTCTACAGATCTTCCTTTAAATGTCATCCATAGATCTCTCTTGTGTCATCTCATAGATTCTCTCTAGTGTTATCTATAGTTCTCTTCTGAGGTTATCCATAGATCTCTTTTTTCATAGATTCTACTTTGTGTCATCCATAGATCTCTCTGGTGTCATCCATAGATCTCTCTTTGCGTTATCTACAGATCTCTCTTGAGTGTCATTCATAGATCTCTCTTTCTACAGATCTCTTTGTGTTATCTCACAGATCTCTTTCAGTGTTATCTATAGATCTCTCTTTAGTGTCATCTCATAGATCTCTTTTTAGTGTCATTCATAGATCTCTCTTATAGTGTCATCCATAGATCTCTCTATAGTGTCATCTACAGATCTCTTCAGTGTCATTCATAGATTCTCTTCAGTGTCATTCATAGATCTCTTTCAGTGTCATCTACAGATCTCTCTTTATGCTATACTAAGATCTCTTTAAGTGTCATCTCACTGATTTTCTCTTTAGTGTTATCTATAGATCTCTTTAATGTCATTCATAGATCTCTCTTTGTGCTATTCATAGATCTCTCTTAGTGTCATTCATAGATCTCTCTTTAGTGTCATTCATAGATCTCTCTTTATGTTATTCACTAGATCTCTCTTAGTGTTATCTATAGATCTCTCTTGTGTCATCTATAGATCTCTTTGTGTCATTCATAGATCTCTCTTAGTGTCATTCATAGATCTCTTTGTAGTCATTCATAGATCTCTTTGTGTGTCATCCATAGATTCTCTTTAAGTCTCATCCATAGATCTCTACTTGAGTGTCATCCACAGATCTCTCTTAGTGTCATTCACAGATCTCTCTTGTTATCTACAGATCTCTTTAAATGTCATTCATAGATTCTAGCTTTAGTGTCATCTATAGATTCTCTACTTTTTCATAGATTCTCTTGAGTGTCATCCATAGATCTCTTTTCAGTGTCATTCATAGATTCTCTCTTTAGTGTCATCTACAGATCTCTTTTCAGTGTTATCTCGATAGATCTCTTTTCAGTGTCATTCATAGATCTCTCTTTCAGTGTCATCTCATAGATTCTCTTTCAGTGTCATCCATAGATTCTCTTTCAGTGTCATCTACAGATCTCTTTGAGTGTTATACATAGATCTCTCTTTTGTCATCACAGATCTCTTTAGTGTCATTCATAGATCTCTCTTAGTGTCATCCATAGATCTCTCTTTGTGTCATCTATAGATCTCTTTTCAGTGTTATTCATAGATCTCTATGTCAGTTTCTATAGATCTCTCTTAGTGTCATTCATAGATCTCTCTTTAGTGTTATCTAGAGATCTCTTTGTGTTATCTACAGATCTCTCTAATTGTCATTCATAGATCTCTCTATAGTGTTATCTACAGATCTCTTTTGTGTTATCTACAGATTCTCTTTGTGTTATCTACAGATCTCTCTTGTGTCATTCATAGATCTCTTTTTTCTACAGATCTCTCTTAATGTCATCTATAGATCTCTACTTCGAGTGTTATCTATAGATCTCTACTTTAGTGCTATCTACAGATCTCTCTAGTGTAATCCATAGATCTCTTTTGTCATCTACAGACTCTTCAGTGTCATTCATAGATCTCTCTTGTGTCATCTATAGATCTCTCTATTGTCATCTCACAGATCTCTTTAGTGTCATCCATAGATCTCTCTTGGTGTTATCCATAGATCTCTCTTTGCTAGTCATCTATAGATCTCTTTGAGTGTTCATCCACAGATTCTCTTAGTGTCATCTATAGATCTCTTTCAGTGTCATCCATAGATCTCTTTTCATTACAGATCTCTCTTAGAGTGTCATCCACAGATCTCTTTAGTGTCATCTACAGATCTCTCTTGAGTGTTATCTACAGATCTCTTTAGTGTCATCCATAGATCTCTCTTTTTCTACAGATCTCTTTAATGTCATCTCATAGATTCGCTCTGTGTGTCATCTCATAGATCTCTCTTTATGTCATCCATAGATCTCTTTGCAGTGTCATCCATAGATTCTCTTCAGTGTCATCCATAGATTCTCTTTCAGTGTTATCTATAGATCTCTCTTCAGTGTCATTCATAGATCTCTCTTTAGTGTTATCTATAGATCTCTCTTTAGTGTTATCCATAGATCTCTTTTCAGTGTTATCTCATAGATCTCTTCAGTGTCATCCATAGATCTCTCTTTCAGTGCTATCCATAGTTCTCTTCTAGTGTCATCTCATAGATCTCTCTCTGAGTGTTATACATAGATCTCTCTTTTTTCTATAGATCTCTCTTTGATGTCATCCATAGATCTCTCTTGGTGTCATCCATAGATTCTCTTTGTGTCATTCTATAGATCTCTCTTTCAGTGTTCTTCATAGATCTCTCTGTAGTTTCTACAGATGTTCTCTTAGTGTCATTCACAGATCTCTACTTTTGTGTTATCTAGAGATCTCTCTTAGTGTCATCTCATAGATCTCTTAATTGTCATTCATAGATCTCTCTTGTAGTGCTATCTACAGTCTCTCTTTAGTGTTATCTACAGATTCTCTTTAGTGCTATCTATAGATCTCTCTTAGTGTCATCTACAGATCTCTTTTTCTACAGATCTCTCTTAAATGTCATCTACAGATCTCTACTTCGAGTGCTATCTATAGATCTCTACTCTTACGTGTTATCTACAGATCTCTCTTTATGTAATTCATAGATCTCTTTTTCTTATAGACTCTTTAAATGTCAACTACAGATCTCTCTTCTACAGCTCTCTGATTGTCATTCATAGATTCTCTTTCAGTGTCATCTCATAGATTCTCTTTAGTGTCATCTCATAGATCTCTTTTATTGTCATTCATAGATCTCTCTTGAGTGTTATCTACAAATCTCTACTTTAGTGCTATCCATAGATCTCTCTTTCAGTGTCATCTACAGATCTCTCTTTTCTACAGATACTCTTTAAATGTCATTCATAGATCTCTTTGTTTTCATCTACAGATTTCTCTTAGTGTTATCCATAGAATCTCTCTGAGTGTTATATCATAGATCTCTTTTTTCTATAGATCTCTACTTTAATGTCATCTACAGATTCGCTTTGAGTGTCATCTCATAGATCTCTCTTAGTGTTATCTACAGATGCTCTCTGAGTGTCATCCATAGATTCTCTTTTGTCTCTAGATTCTCTTTAGTGTTATCTACAGATCTCTCTTTAGTGTCATCTACAGATTCTCTTTCAGTGTCATCTCATAGATCTCTTTAGTGTCATTCATAGATCTCTCTTTGTGTCATTCATAGATTCTCTTTAGTGTTATCTCATAGATCTCTTTAGTGTTATCTATAGATCTCTCTATAGTGTTATTCATAGATCTCTCTTATAGTGTCATTCATAGATCTCTTTCAGTGTCATCCATAGATCTCTCTTTAGTGTCATTCCATAGATTCTCTTTCAGTGTCATCTCATAGATCTCTCTTAGTGTGTTATCTACAGATTCTCTTCAGTGTTTCATCTACAGATCTCTCTTTGTGTTATCTATAGATCTCTCTTAGTGTCATTCATAGATCTCTCTTTATTCAGTTATCTATAGATCTCTTTAAGTGTCATCCATAGATCTCTCTTTAGTGTTATCTATAGATTCTCTCTGTAGTGTCATCTATAGATCTCTCTTGAGTGTCATTCATAGATCTCTCTTGGTTATCTATAGATCTCTCTTTAGTGTCATTCATAGATCTCTCTTAGTGTCATCTACAGATCTCTCTTTCAGTGTTATCTACAGATCTCTCTTAGTGTTATTCATAGATCTCTCTTGTTCTACAGATCTCTTTATGTTATTCATAGATCTCTTCAGTGTCATCCACAGATCTCTCTTAGTGTCATCTCATAGATCTCTTTTCAGTGTCATCCATAGATCTCTTTACAGTGTCATTCATAGATCTCTTATATAGTGTCATCTACAGATCTCTCTTCAGTGTCATTCATAGATCTCTTTCAGTGTCATCCATAGATCTCTCTTTCAGTGTCATCTCACAGATCTCTCTTGTGCTATACATAGATCTCTTTAATGTCATCTCACTGATCTCTTTGCAGTGTCATCTCATAGATCTCTCTTTAGTGTCATCCATAGATCTCTCTTTGGTGTCATCCATAGATCTCTTTAGTGTCATTCATAGATCTCTCTTATGTGTCATCCATAGATCTCTCTTTAGTGTCATTCATAGATCTCTCTTTAGTGTCATTCATAGATCTCTCTTTGTGTCATTCATAGATTCTCTTTAGTGTCATTCATAGATTCTCTTTAGTGTCATTCATAGATCTCTCTATGTGTGTCATTCACAGATTCTCTAGTGTCTATTCTACAGATCTCTACTCAGTAGTCATCTCATAGATCTCTCTCAGTGTCATCTCATAGATCTCTTTATGTCATTCATAGATCTCTTTAAGTGTCATCTATAGATTCAGCTCTTTAGTGTCATCTACAGATTCTCTACAGTTCATTCACAGATCTCTCTCAGTGTCATCCATAGATCTCTCTTCAGTGTCATTCATAGATCTCTCTTTCAGTGTTCATTCATAGATCTCTTTCAGTGTTATCCATAGATCTCTCTTTAGTGTCATCTCATAGATCTCTTTTCAGTGTCATCTCATAGATCTCTCTTCAGTGTCATTCATAGATCTCTCTTTCAGTGTCATCCATAGATCTCTCTTTGAGTGTCATTCATAGATTCTCTTAGTGTTATCCATAGATCTCTTTAGTGTTATCTACAGATCTCTTTGTGTCATTCATAGATCTCTCTTTGTGTTATCTATAGATCTCTTCTAGAAAGCTTAGATTCTAGTAATATGTAATTGA